>JAMKCH010014701.1:0-25605 GCA_023653785.1 Ophioderma brevispina
AATTTGTTCGTCACTAAATAGGCAAAATTGCATCGTTTTGTGATTGTTTTTTTTTTAATTGAGAGTTGAATGAAATATAAGGTGGATTATTCTTGTGGTGAGCCTTTCTTGATTATCATTACATTGTCCACACTAAGTGGTTTGAAAATCCTTTGTTTTTTTAGCATTTTATTTCTTTCCCAAAACCGCTGGGCAAAAGGCTAATTTTTATGTCGGGCATATCTTAGCATTAAAGTGGTATATCAGAAGGATTACGTGCCCAACTGGGCGCCAAACAGTTAGCATGCCCGGGTTACAGGGAAAGTCATTGTTCTCTGACAACAGGCCAATACCCTATCGGATCTGAGACGAATATAACCTAACGAGATTCAAAGCAAGTAACTAATGGATTGTTTGCAGCGTGCACGATCAGTACGGTGGTAGTATTATGTTAATTCAACGATTCCCTCGACTGTTCGGGAAGCAGTAAATCGCTATTCAATACATTTCAATGTAAACCCCAAGATTTGAATTTGGGGGCTATTTGAAATCAATGATGCTCACACATGCATGTTGGTATTTGTCCAAACGCCTTGAACACAGTTAGTACTCAATGACTGTTTGCTATATAAGACAGGACTAACTTAAAAGTGACCCCACTTTTGTACACTCATTGTCGACATAGGTAGAATTTTGCTCAAATTTCAATGTATATTGACATCTTTGATATCTTCACAAAATATACTGATTTTAATTAAAATGTGTATCTTTCTCTTTCAAGATCACAGAATTGAAAAACAAATTTGGACCAGTTTATTTCTCAAACTCATATTTTTTAACAGAATAGGATCTCATTGGACATTTTATTGAAATTTTGACTTAGTATTAAGGAATGAAGATTGAGACAGGCCCAAACCCATAAGTGTTAATGTGAGCCGGTCATAATATAATTATGTCATGTTAGGTCATGAATTGAAAGCACAAAATTGGGTAAAAGTGCCGATCTGTAGGATAAAGTCGCTCATAGAAAACTTAAGGTGCCACAGCACCACCGTGTGACAAAGTCATTGCAAGCCGAAAAAGACCTGGTTCGATACGCCCAAGCTGTTAACAATGGTTACGCTTTGCTTCCGATCTCTGTAGATATTCGTACGCAGACGGAATAGACGGGTAGTGAGGTCTTTGCCATGGCTCACCTGCCCCGACAATCTTTCAGATGCACAATGGGGAGAGCGGAGTATTATTTTTTCAAGTCCTACTGGATTTGAACCTAAGACCTTATGCACCAGATGCAAAAACCTTAACCACGTGCCACACCCTCCAATAGCAAAGATCATAGATGCAATATGAGAATCCCTTATGGATCCCTTGGTGATATGTTCGGAAGTATACTCTGCTTTTAATTTTCATCCCCATGGCTTGAAAGGCAGAGGGGGGATATTGCGAGGGATATGTATATGCCAGGGCGTAGCCAGAGGGGGGGGGGGGCGGGGGGGAAATGTGCCCCACCCCCCCCCCCCCCCCCCCCCCCCCCCCGCCCCCCCCCCCCACCCCCCCCACGACCGTGGATGTTTTTCCGGTACATAACGGTTCCGTCGGTTTACAGTTTTGTTAAAAAGCTTGTAAGCTGTATTTGAGCGTATGTGCATGATTAGAGCTCATGAAACACTGGTGTTTTAACCATGCCAGTGCTTAATTTGTGCACTATTACTACCCTATTAGTTTCTTGCGCTGATGAAAATTTGTGTCAAAAAAAAATTTGTTGGTACAATACACGGTGTCAGTTACATTCACAAATCTGTGCCCCCTCGTCAACAAAATCCTGGCTACCCCACTGTGATATGAGTATGTGTGTGTTTGAAAATTAAATCACATTTAAACCCGACTTAAAAGACACTAATGCAGTGATTTACCCGAAAGAGTAAAAAATCTTTGAAATTTGAAGTTAACAGCTTAAAATGAAGGATACGTCTATAGAATTATCATAAATTTATTTTTTAAAGGGACAAAGGCGTGAAAAAAATTGACATAATGAAAAAGGAACCCTTAATGCACTACTTCCACGAGTTTGAAAACATTTGATCTCACATTCGGTAAAAACAGTAAAAACAGTTAGAGTTCTTGGGAGGGGGGAGGTGGCCGTTTGTGGCAATTTCTGGACAGAAAAGCAAGGTGTTGACATCCCGGACAGACTTACAGGTATCAGCATGTTTGCAACACAGATTCAAAAGATTCCAGACCGGGTTCAGGCATTGTACTTTAGGCTTGTAGTAAGATATTGATTATGGCAAGTGAAAGATGGAGTGCGAAATTAGAACATATACAATCGCAATGGTCTGTGAGGGGCCTGATGACAACATGCTTTTCAAGTTTGGTAATGCTGGCCCTAATGTCAGGCATCTGTTCCAGAAATTTGCCACCAAAACTTGCAAACTCTTCTGTTGTTACTGTGTTTACGAATGTAAAATCCAAATTGTTTTCAAACTAGTGGAAGTGATTTCAGTAGGGTTCTTTTCATTATGTCCATTTTTTTCATGCCATTATGTCCCTTTAACTGTGAGAAAAGGAAGAAAACTCAGTATTAAAGATATGAATCCACATTCAATGACGTGTTGTAGTAACGTGTCCCCCCCCCCCGTATGGACAGTATGACTGAAATACGATTCTGTCTTATTAGGCTGCTTTTGGGACTATCATTTGCAGGATATGTTAGGATACCTATGCTCGTTATAAACATGCACAAATCTGATTTTTGGTGATTTATCCGATTTTTTGATAAAGCAAATCACTGATAGTGTCTTTAAAGGTCCCAGGAAATGCAAATAGAATTGATGTGGTTTGTGTCAAGTCTACAAGGAGGGGCGAGAAAGCATTCAATATTTGGGTTGGTGATGACATCATTAGTGACTATTGATTTTTCAGAGAGTAATAGAAAATTCCAGGTGACTGGTGTGAATCTATTCATGGCACTGACTGAAAATCAATAGTTTCACTAATGATGTCACTGGTAGTGTATTCTTTTTTGTGGCCCTGTTTATTGGAATGGAATGCCCCGTAAAAATTTGGACTAGGTTTATCATCTCATTTCCTGGGACCTTTAAGGTTAAGGTGTAATAGGGGTTCCTTCATATGTGAATGATGTCAAAGGTCATAGACCAAGGTCAAAGGTCATCTGAGGTCATGTTCCAGACTGCCATCTTGCCAGTGGGATGATGCAAGTTTACTTGCAGTATTTTTATAGCATTTGATTTTGTATGGACATTCCAACACCTCACTATCAGTCATAGCTGGGGGCTTCCTGCTTGAGTTCACCTAAATATGCAGATTTAAGGGCCATGGTCCGATCGCTAATAGCCCCATCCCCAGGGACCCCAGATTTTACCAGAAGTGGTCAAAAATTTGGTATCCGAAGAAAGCTACTATTTTTCTCATATACCCTGTGAAATCTTAGGGCTAAAGGTTGTTTGGTTTGGATGTTATAAGCGAAAATATGCCCCATTTTGGTCCACCAATATTAATTTTACACAGTACTCTATGATTAAAAAATCACGTTTTTAGATCTCACTTTAAGATGGGTTGAAATATTGGCACGAAACTTTACAGATGGGGTTTTGGGGTAAAGACCATTCTAACAAAATGAAAAAAATTATAGACTTAAATCAGGTCACCCCCCCCCCCTTTAAGGGTGGAGTTTGAAATGTATGAACTCAAGTGTGGAACAGACATACAAAAGAATTTGGAAGGTTTTGGGTTGAAAGTCCCCAGTAATGGCAGATCAATTCTTATCATCACTAAGTCTTGGATGGTCAGATTAATTTGTCTATACCCACTGTTTTTCCACTTTTACCTCAGATGTTTGACCAGTTTGTGATCTGTGACCAGTATGTGATCTGTAACCCCCCATACAAGTTTCCATAGTGCATCTGTAAGTGTGGTTGCAAATAGTCTTCCACTTCCCCAAAACAAACTTAAAGTGACAGGAGGAGATTTTTTTAGGATACAAATTTTCTCTAAAATTTCACTGGATCGGTTGTAGACCACCTACTGAGAAGGTTTCGAAGGCTTATTGAACAAACAAGTACAAAAGAAAACTGCAAACGTTGTTTTGAACTTGGCTGCTATCGTAATCGTCCCCATAGGAAACCATGCTTTGACTTTCTGTCATGCAAGACAGAAATAACTAAATCATCATCTTATTACATAAAGAGGGTGTATTCGGCATATTCACTTCAGATGCGATCTAATACATTGGTAAGCATTCCACAAATGCAAAAAAACGGAGTTCGACAACATTTGGGGCGCTTCTTTCTGGAAATCTCATGTCTCTTTAACCTCACAGCTTATTTTACAACTTGACTTCGGATGACCTTGACCTAGGTATGTGACATTTGACCCTCTATATACCTACGGGATTTCTCATGTTGCATCTATGATATTTGCTATCTGTGCTATCTACAGTAGATAGCTTACTGTGCTATCAGCAGTAGATAGCTTACTGTGCTATCAGCTGTAGATAGCTTACTGTGCTATTGGCAATAGATAGCTTACTGTGCTATCAGCAGTAGATAGCTTACTGTGCTATCAGCAGTAGATAGCTTGCTGTGCTATCGGCAGGGGATAGCTTACTGTGCTATCAGCAGGGGATAGCTTACTGCACTATCAGCAGTAGATAGCTTACTGTGCTATCGCCAGTAGATAGCTAACTGCGCTATCAGCAGTAGATATCTTACTGTGCTATCAGCAGTAGATAGCTTACTGTGCTATCAGCAGTAGCTAGCTTACTGTGCTACCAGCAGTAGATAGCTTACTGTGCTATCAGCAGTAGATAGCTTACTGTGCTATCAGCAGTAGATAGCTTACTGCACTATCAGCAGTAGATAGCTTACTGCGCTATCAACAGTAGATAGCTTACTACACTATCAACAGTAGATAGCTTACTACGCTATCAGCAGTAGATAGCTTACTGCGCTATCAGCAGTAGATAGCTTACTGCGCTATCAGCAGTAGATAGCTTACTGCACTATCAGCAGTAGATAGCTTACTGCACTATCAGCAGTAGATAGCTTACTGTGCTATCAGCAGTAGATAGCTTACTGTGCTATCAGAAGTAGATAGCTTACTGTGCTATCAGCAGTAGATAGCTTATTGTGCTATTTTGTCTAAACTATGAGCAGTAGATTCCTTGGTTTGCTATAATAGGTAACCAGAGTATTGAATATCAGTAGTAAACTACTTGCTCTGCCTCATACACAACAAGTTTGTGGTTAATTCAATTCAATTCAATTAATTTGTAACTTTGTAAATCAATGTTTGATGGTTATAAATTGAAATGGACAATATCAGCACAATCTTTAACTTGGCTATGCCCTTTTCCCACCAATTCACACATTGGTGTATGTGAAGGAAGAAATGTAATTTAATAAGTAACTTTAATTGGCATATTCATCATCTTTTGAGGTGGGTAGGTTTTATATGAAATTGATTCCCTTGTTGTGTAAACTTAAAGGTGCACCCCATAAATTTCCAGATATGAGGGCACTCAATATTCAAACAAATCATGTTTTTTGCATATACATAAAGCTCGTCTATGTATTATACTCGATTCACACTGATATAGGAGCTGGGGAAAAGTTTTGGATCATATCCGTTAGGTGAAATAGGGACAAAGCATTTTAATCTATCCAAGAAGTTGCTTCGCTGTTTAACAATAGAAAGTGACTTGAAAGGAAAAGGACCAAGTGCAAAAACTTAACTTTGTCTACTGTACTTTTCTGAATTGTACTTTGTACAGTTTTTACAATCGATTTATAAATCATGCACATCACTGTAAAATGATGTTTAGGAATTAAAATATTCGTCACATCTTCACTGTGTCCTCATCGGGCCATATTGAAAGAATTTGTAAGCCTATTGAACACTAAACATGGTATGGTTATACTATATGGTCCTTCTACACTGTTCCAAATGTACACTGACAATGTAATTCCCCAAATTCTTTAGACCAAAAAGAAGTTTAATTGGGCTACGCTTATTACAAAGATTGTGTTTGCATTGTGTATGTGTTTAGGCCACGGTTTTCATCATTTCCAAATATTTATTCCAACAGCCTTCACCTCTTGATACCTACGATGGACCTAGACCATCTATGAGTGACATTGACTATTGTATTAGTCGTATAGGTAAGGTAACATATGAAAGTTATGATGAGGCCCATCTCCTATGTGAGGACAGGGCAAAAACCATTGTCCATATAATAATATAAGAATACCAGCGATTTAGGTACGCCATTTCGCCGAATCATCATTGCGTTTACAATTATTATTACCTATCTCTAGAATCATCAGAGTCATTTCGCTTTCAAACTAGGGCGCAACCGTAGTGCCGCTTCCTTCAGCATTTAGATTGTAACATTCCCCTGGACATGCTCCCCCATTTCACTCCTGTTAGAGAGAGGCAAGTGAAGGTAAGTGCCTTGCCCAAGTGCCCAACACGTTTGCCTCAGCCGGGACTCACCACAACCTTCAGATCATGATCGGGCCGTTTCCATCCACTGGACCACACGTGGCCCTCAAAGTCAATAACGAACGAACCTGCCTTATTATATACAGGTAAGTATTTCACATTTTAACGTACGTTACCTTTTCCCATGACCCTCTTAGATGACCTTTGCCAACATGTATTGATCTCACCAGTAATTACGATGCATGAACTAATGGATAGATTTTCAAGAATGCTCCTTTTAATCGCTGACATGACTCTCACCTCAATCAGAGTACACCACACATTAACTGGCCGTAGTTTCTGATCATTTTTTTGGTCGCTGTAAATTGGCCCCCTGTGTTTTGATCCAGGTGCGTAGCCAGCCCGTTGTTTTTTCCGAGGGGGCAATTTCCCGGTAGGTGGCACATATGTCCCGATCACAAGCACAATTCCCGTTCGCAGGCATAAGATCCAAAAGGGGCGTAATTTAACATGAATATCCGTGTTTTTATTCCCGATTTCCCCTCAGATTTTTTTCAGAGGGGGCACTCCTGCCCCCCCCTTGCCCCACCTTTCTACGCCACTGGTTTTGGCAGACATAACAATTCAAAACTGTGTGTATGTTGTGTGTGGTTGTTTAAACATTCCGTCGTCCTACTAATACTGTCTTATCTGACAATTTTGACGTTTTTGAGATATTTTGCATAGGTACTTCTAATGTTATGGTCTATACATGCACAAAGTTACAATCTTGAAAGTGTCATAATTAGTGAGATATTAATTAAGAATTTTGATCATTAAGCTCAAAACTGCATTTCGCGATTTCACATACTGTCTTATGTTTCATTTACACGTAATTTCAATAGTCGTATAATTAACGTTGTTCGTAAAACAAGCTGTTTACGTTTTTCACATACAGATCTATGTGCATCTTATCTGCCTCGTGCGTGAACATGTCGTGTTTCACATAGAGATCTATCTGAACGCATTGAAATATAACGGTGAAATTAGCGTCATATGTGAAAATACGACTTTTTCGCGTTTCACATACAGACTTATGACTTTGTAGCATTATATCAGGGATACAATTGCACTTCAAAACTCAGCAAGGTTAAAACTTAAACTTCAGAATGTTTTCTTCATAATGCAAAATTAAAAAGGAAATCGTAATCTTTAATTCCATAGTACAAACATGAAATCTCCCGGTAGAATTTCAATGGCGATTTTCTCGAAAACGGCATTTCGTCAGATAAGACAGTATGTGATGTGGGCGACGATTTAGTATTTGCCACTTTTTGGTTGCCACTTTTTCAACTTACTCTAGCTTTTTAGTGCAGTGATGGATAGGTTCATACTTGTACGCTTATACCGTGTGTCCCAAAAAAACGCAACACTTGGTGGCAGGTGCCATAAGTTTTGAACAAGAGCACATGACTACTTATTCTTTGTTGTAAGGTATGATGAGACTGTTAGCTAATATTCCTGAAAAGTTCATAAAGGTAGAGTCAATAGTTTTCAGATATGACTCCAACAATCAAGTAACCCGCAGAACCCATTTTACAAAAAATGAGGAGCTGGTTAACCACAAGACTGGCAATGAAGAGAAGAATGACAAATACAATATTGATTGCAATCAACATTTACTTAAAAAAAAAAAAAAAAAAAAACTGGAGAGGCAAGGAGACCTACAACAAGGAGGATTTATAATTCCAGACATGTCAAGCACCGGTACGAGTGCAGGAATCGCCAAGTGGACCCTCGGCGAGCAACTCTCTCAGCCATCCATCTGGGATTGGGCGGAGGCGTCACCGGAACATCACCGTGTCTAGCTCGCCAGCGCTTCATGATCGCATCAAGGGAACGCTGCATCAACGGCCGCCCAATTGATCTCTACCGTGTGTCCAAAAAAAAACGCAACACTTGGTGGCAGGCGCCATCAGTTTTGAACAAGAGCATGTGACTACTTATTCTTTGTTGTAAGGTATGATGAGACTGTTAGCTAATATTTCTGAAAAGTTCATAAAGGTAGAGTCAATAGTTTTTCAGATATGACTCCAACAATCAAGTAACCTGCAGAACCCATTTTACAAAAAATGAGGAGCTGGTTAACCACAAGACTGGCAATGAAGAGAAGAATGACAAATACAATATTGATTGCAATCAACATTTACTTGCCAAAATTTCTTGCAGAACAACTTCTACTGGGTCAAATGACTGCATTTACATAATTATTATTTAAATGATAATAATAAAATATTAATTTATTGGTGATAAAATGTGTTTCAAGAAGATATAAAATTATGACTAAGTCATAGACAAACTCCACATTACATAAAATGATAAATGCATTGGGCTGCAACTTGCTTGTTATTGAAAATAATGTTACATTCTCAACTTTATGAAAGTAAAAACCTATGTTTTCAACACAAAACTCAATAACAATATCAGTATATTCATCTGTCATTAAATTTTGGGCTAAGATAAACTCTTGTGTGCCGTCACAAAATGATGATGAATGATCAGCTCTAATCCAATGCAATCTTATTTGGACAATACGAAGAGTTTGCTGATCATACATTCCTAATTCGATCTTTTAAGTGTGTTAAAATGCATGTTTTTAGCTGTTATTACCAATGGAAACATTCATAAGTTAATATTTGTTGCAGCATCTGCCTTTTAAAAAAGGAGAAAAAGGTGGTTGGACTTAGAGATTCATATTGTTGGTTCTGGGCGCAAAACGTACAGTGCCGTATTTGTATTTAATAGCGCCTCAATTTGGTTAAATGGGTCCTGCAGGTTACTTGATTTCTGGGGTCATATCTTAAAAAATATTGACTCTATCTTTATGAACTTTTCAGGGATATTAGGCTAACAGTCCCATCCTACCTTACAACAACGAATAAGTAGTCATATGCTTTTGTTCAAACCTTATAGTGCCTGCCACCAAGTGTTGCGTTTTTTTTTTGACACACGGTACATTAAGACAATGAAGATTGGGGTAACAAATGTGGATGTCAAAGGTAATTCAGGGGTCACTTATGGTAAATATATTGTTCCACATTTATTCTTTGACCACATACTTGGACGACCTGTTTTGGACCGCTGTACCTATTTTTTAATAAAAATCATACCAGGTTTTATAGGAAATTGAGCAAGACACATAAAACATGGTGTGATCCCCCAAGCTACATACAAATACTTTCATAATAATATGAAGGTATGTTTAACACATCACATACACCGCTACGAATGAATGCTCCATACAGGTGGATATATAATCCTAGCGTCTATTTCAAAATTTTGGTAAGCGTGCACCGTTTTAGGAGTATGATTGAGTGCTTCATTCACCACATGTCACAAACACTAGTGTGTTGTAATCTATACAGTTGTAAAAAAGCCTGCCTTTAATGTTCAGCTCTTGAGTTGCATTAAATTCATGTTTTATCTCTCCAAGTTTATTTCCTTAATGACGCACAACTAGTTCGCTATCACGCTCTCCATCTCTCTCTCTCTGCTTCGATCTTTCACAGTGCTTTGCATACACCGCGCAAAATAACTATCTTCAACTGGTGTGCTTGCTTCATTTGTTCCCAATTTTCAAAGCTTTTCTTTTAAATTATCCCCCTGATTGAAGGGAATGAAAACTCTTCACTTTTGATGAATTCAATCATTGAACCACTCATAAAAATCCATTTATTGAAAAGGAATAAAAACCAGTGACTTTTGAAAAATTAATCATCATGCTGTATTCTTATTATTAAGTTCATTTTAAATAATCAACATGCAAATTGTTTCTTTAATTGAAAGCTGAAGGAACTAGAATTTGGATACTTTGGCGAGTTCAATCAGGGCCCCACCATATGGTGCAATTGTGTTCCAGTGGACTTTAACGAGACAATGAGGACATCCATGGGGGGACGATGACTATAGCAGGGAATTTCAAACAAGGTTTTCAGGGTTTCTTTTGTACGTGTTTGTCACCATAACCTGTTGAAACCTGCTTGGTATGTGTCTACACCGATCCAGCTGAAACCTGAAAGAAATTTGGTATCCTAAGAAAATCTCTCATGCCCTTTAATGTTTATTTTCCGTTCTCCACAGGAACAGGAACTTGGTTAATTAGATGATTGATAAACATGATGTGCCAATTTTTTTCTAACATATTTATCATTGCCATGCAAAGTAAAATATAACATAAGTCGCAAATTTAATACAACCTTCAAATAACCCGTTTGACCTTTATCTTCCTTAATTATTCTATAACCTTATCAAGATGTTCAAAACCATGAAAATTGTGTGATCAGCAATAAGTAGCATACTGTGGTATCAAATATAAATAGCTTACTCTGCGATCAGCAGTAGATAGCTTACTGTACTGTCAACAGTAGATAGCTTACTGTGTTATCAGCCGTAGATAGCTTATGTGCTAGCAGCATTCTATAGCTTACTGTGCTATCACAGTAGCTAGCTTACTGTGCTATCAGCAAGTAGATCGCTTACTGCGCTAATCACAGCAGTATATAGTTTTACTGCACTGTCAGCAGTAGATAGCTTACTAGTGCTCTCAGCAGTAGAGAGCTTCACGCGACTGCGCTTCAGCCGTAATATAGCTTACTGCGTCTAAAGGCATAGATAGTCCACTGTCTTTCAGCATAGATACTTCTATGCTATCAGCAGTTGATTGCCATTGGGTGCTATTAGAGTTAATAACTTACTGCACTATCACAATTAGATAGGCTTACTGGCTACAGCCATAGATATCCTGTGCTGTCAGCGTAGATGCTTACTATGGCTATCAGTAAATAGCATTGCTTATTGTGCTATTAGCAGTACATAACTTACCTGTGCTATCAGCAGTAATAGCTGACTGCACTGTCAGCAGTAGATGCTTCCTGCACTGTCAGCAGTAGTAGCTTACTGCGGCATCATCAGTAGATAGCTTACTGTGCTACTATTAGCAGTAGATAGCTTACTGTACTGTCAACAGTAGATAGCTTACTGTGTATCAGTAGTAATAGCTTACTGTGCTAAATCAGCAGTAGATAGATAACTGTGCTATCAGCAGTAGATAGCTTACTTTGGGGGCTATCAGCAGTATATAGCTTACTGCGCTATCAGCAGTATATAGCTTACTGGCAGACGTGTCATCAATTAGATAGCTTTACTTACTGCTATCAGCAGTAGATAGCTTAACTGCTCTATCAGCAGTATATAGGTACTGCTCTCTACCAGTAGATAGTCTACTGTGCTTTCAGCAGTAGATAGCTTACTATGCTATCAGCAGTAGATTGCATATTGTGCTATTAGCAGTAAATAACTTACTGCACTATCAGCAGTAGATAGCCTACTGTGCTATCAGCAATAGATAGCCTGTGCTTTCAGCAGTAGATCTCTATACATGGCTATCAAGTTGGAAAAAAAAATTTGATTGCCTATTTGCGCTATTCAAGAGTAAATAACTTACTGTGCTATCAGCAGTCGATAGCTTTCTGCACTGTCCGCCAGTAGAGGGCTTACTGCACACTTTCAGCATAGATACATCTTACTGCGCTATCAGCAGTAGATAGCCTTCAACTGTGCTATCAGCAGTTAGATATGCTTACTGACTGTCAACAAGTAGACTAGCTTACTGTGTTGATCAGTAGTAGATAGCTTACCTGTGCTATCAGCATAGATAGCTTACGGATGCTATCAGCATTAATAGCTTACGGCTGTGGCTATCAGCAGTAAGATAGCTATACTGGTACCTAATCCAAATCGCCAGTAGATAGCTTACTGTACTGTCAGCAGTAGATAGCTTACTTTGCTATCAGCACGTAGAATAGCTTACCTGCGCTACTCATCTAGCCAGTGATAGGTTAACTCCTCGCGCTACATAGCAGTAGATATCTACTGTGCTTTCACAGTAGATAGCTTACTGTGGCTATCACAGTGACATAGCGTTACTTACCGTGCTATCAGCAGTAGATGCTCAACTGTGCTATCACCAGTAGATGCTTACTATGTTTTTAGCTCTTTTGTCCTACTAGCAACAGTGCCTGACTTTGCTATTGAAAGTAGGAAGCTTACTCTGCTATCAGCCTGTGTAGTAACTAACAAATATCAGTATTGAATTACTTTGCTTCTTATTCTTAAGTGGCTTGTGAAATATGTTTAGAAGTACATAGCTCTCTAAATATGCCTATTTATTCTAAAACTGTGAATCACTGATGTTTTGAAATTGAAACAGACAATGTAAGATCAAACGATAACCTGATAGTGCCCTTTTCACAGGAGTTCATTCACATGCACATTGTGAAGGAATGTAATTTAACAAAAGGGACTCTAATCTGCAGATGCAGTATCTTTTCAAATGTGTAGAGTTATAATTGAAATTGCTTTAGCAGGTTGTGTAAACTTAAAGGTGCACTCTGTATTTACATCACTTTCTTTATTGTATATGGAAGACTGTCACCCACTATCTAAATGGTAACATTTCTTTTGAAGAATTTGCTCTAGGTTTTAGAGGAATTTTATCAAGATAACACAGCACATACACCGCTATGAATGAACACACCATACAGAGGGTTTGATTAAATCCCAACGATCGATTGCAAAATTGTGGCAAGCGCACATCAGGTTTTAAGGTGCATGATTGAGTGCTTCATTCACCACATTCATGAAACCACTATTGTGTTGTAATTCTATACATTCTGTAAATCTTCCCTTTAATGTTCAGATGCATTAAATGTCATGTTTTAGCTATCAAGGTTCATTTCCTCAATCTCTTACAACTAAATTCTCGCTTTGCTTGTATTCAAAGTGCTTTGAGTACAGCCTCAAATGACTAAGTCTGGGGTGCTGCTTATTTTAGTTATTTATCAATTTTGAAGCTTCTTTAAAAACATCCATTGATTGAAAGGAATAAAAACTAATCTTGTTTGATGAATCCAATGAGTGAGCCTAATTCATAAAATTTCCTTTATTGATAGGACTAAAAACCAATGACTTTTGATGAATTCAATCATGTATGAATGCTGATTATCATTAAGTTCATCTCTAATAGGAAACTTGCAACTGTTTTTTTTTTAAATTGAAAGTTGAATACAAATATAACTGTGGATGATCCTTGTGGTGAGCCATTGTCCATAATTAGGTGGTTGTTAAAATCCTTTGTTTTAGCAATTTGGTGGAAGAGTGTACCTAGCGGTTAGGGTGCTTGCCTGTAGCACAAATTTACCAAAAAATCCCGGGTTCGAATCCCGGTGGGGTCACTTGCTGGGATTTATTCGGGTGTTCAATTCTGGATTTAATCTGTATACGAGCTATTGATTAAATACAGAATACCGCTCTCCTCCATGGCTCACTTGGAATTGGGCAAATGAATCCTGAAAGCATCCCGTCCTTCGGAGGGGACGTTAAGCCATCGGTCCCATGTACAGAGTCACAACCAGGCATGTAGCCAGCCCAGTGGTTCCGAGGGGCAATTTCCCGGTAGGTGCATCAAATTTCCCGATCACAAGCAAAAATTTCCCGGTCGCAGGGCAAAGAATCCGAAAAAGGGCTGATTTAACATAAATATCAGTGTTTTATTTCCCGATTTCCCCTCAAAACATTTTTCAGAGGGGGCACTCTGCCCCCCTCTGGCTACGCCACTGGTCACAACTGTACATGTACATCGCAGTCAGTGTCAAATAAGAGTAGGGTGTAAACCTCTGACTGTTCCCAATCCGCTCCAGTCTCAAAAAGCGGGCCATGTTAGGAGTGTCCATATCATAGATACAAGCGGCCCCGGATCAGCTTACTCAGTTGAATAAATCCTGACACCACCATAAGCCATTACCAATGACTTGTGGACACGCTAAGAAGAAGAAGCAATGTGGTTTCTTTCCCAAGCAGCAAGCTGAGTGAAAAAGTAAGTTTTTTTGATGGATCTGTTCCAGAATTATGATTTGCTTTTAATTTGAATAACAATGCACATTCCAACACTTCACTGGCAGCCATAGCTGGGGCTTCCTGTTTGAGTTGAGCATATTAAGTGCAGATTTTGAAATGTATGAACTCAGTGGTCTCTGAATCTGAATCAGTCATGTCGGTAGCACTACTCCATAGAGGCAACAGCACCAACTTAAACTAAGATGTTTTGGGTTGGAAGCTCCCAGTAATGGCAGATCAATTCTGACCATATCTAAGTCTTGGCTGGTCGGATTTGTCTATAGCAACTTGACCTGTTTTTGTGATATGTGACCACTTTAACACCCCCCTGCAAGTTTCCATGGTGCGTCTATAAGTTTAGTCGCAAATAGTCCTCCACTTCCCCCAAACAAACTTAACCTCACAGCCTATTTCCCAACTTGACCTTGGATGACCTAGGTATGTAAACTTTGACCTATATAATAAACACAAATGATTGTTCATGTTGCATCTATGATCTGTGCTATCTAAGCTATAAGCTGCAGATTTGTTGGTTTGCTATCAATAATAGGTAACCAGAGTATTGAATAACTTGCAGAAATATCAGCAGTAATCTTCTTACTCTGCCTCATACAGAACAAGTTTGTGGTTAATAAGATATTTTACCTAAAGTTTTCCTATTGCCTTTTAGAGGCAATTAATTCAAAATCAATGTTTGATGGACAATATCAGCACAATTTTTAACTTGGCTATGCCCTTTTCCCACCAATTCAAACATTGAAGTATGTGAAGGAAGAAATGTAATTTAATAAGTGACTTTAATCGGCAGATGCATTATTTTTTTGTGGTGGGTAGGTTTTTATATGAAATTGATTCTGCTGGTTGTGTAAGCTTAAAGGTGCAATGCATGCTTAAACCTTATTTTCCTGTGGAAGACTGTCACCAGCGTAGCTTAATGTCAACATTTCATTTGAATTCCTCCTCATTTTAATATGAGAAAAATTGCACATAAAAGAAAGGCTGGTTTATGCACTTAAAAGCATCTCTTTTATTTTCATTATTTATTAATAGATTGCTGTTCCATTAATTATTTGGCAACATTTTTTCCCCGACCCAAATTTCAGTTGAGAAGTGCTCATTGTTTTATTAACAATTTAGATTCAACTGCTTTAAACAGTATTCCACTGAGTTTTCAGCCTCATTCAATTGTGTTTTTAAAATCCAGTTGAAATAAGTTCAACCCAGTTGAAACCATTGGTTGAAACTAGGTGAAATTTCTGTATTAACAAGCATTTGAACCTTAAGGGTACTCGTTATGCCCTGATTATCACCCTATTGTTGAGGAAACGATACAGCCCTATTCTTCACTGCATGCATCCAGTGCATTTGTAACGTATTCACAGTAGCTATGAGATCTATAGTCTGATTTTTTATTTGTGTCACTTCATGCATATTGTCCAGGGTATGGTTTAAATTTGAGTGAATGTATTGCAAATTCAAAAGCTGAAGATATAGTGGAGTAGATACATTATTAAAGTGACAGGAAGAGATTTTTTTATAAAGAATTCAAATTTCTCTCACTTTACACTTGATTAGTTGTAGAACACCTACAGAGAATGTTTCAAAACTATGTTTTGAACTTGCCTGCTATTGTAATTAATCTTCCCTACAGTAAAGCATGCTTTTCTTTCTAAAATGTCATTATGTCTCTAAAATGTCATTATGTCTCTAAAGTGTAAATGTTCTGCTATTCCAGATAAAGGCTTCAAATTCTGGTATAATAAATTTGAAATAATTTAATTGAAATTGATCCTCTTTGAGCTACTTCAGTGAATGTAGTGTTTGCTGATTATCTTGACTGTCCTGACTATGTACAGAAGGTGCGAGATTTTGCTAAATTTATAAAGGATTTACATGTCTTTGCCTGTGTTGCTCTGTATGACATTTTTTATGTTTTTCATAGAACTATCCATATACTTAACACGTTCTATTAGCCCAGATTCGCTTCAGCAGTTCCATTGTTTTAGCACAGTGAAGTTGAACCATTACCGAAAGCTTGCGAGACATAGCAATTCTGACTGCAGCCTGCCCTAGATTTCTAGCCAGAGTGTCTTGTCTTGAGGCCATTTTTCAATGAAGCTGCAACCCGATATCAGCTCGTCTGCGCACACATGTGCTGCTGATACTCAACAATATTCAGAGAGAACATGGAGTGTAACACATACCTTAAACCCCAGTTAAAACCAGTTAACAGGTTTAAAGGCACATCAGTGATTCACCTGGCAAGTGTAAAATATGTGATATCTGTAGGCATGCTTAAAGGGAAGGATAAATCTGTAGAATCCGAACAAGTAATTTTGCAAATGAAATAGTAACAGAAAAGGAAGAAAATCAGTATTCAAAGATGAACCTCCATTCAATTACACAGGTTGGGTTAGTGTCCGTACAGACACTAATGACTAAGATAATCAGATTTTGTCCATATTAGGTTGCGTTTGGTCTTATCACTTGTAAGGTATGTTAGGATAACCTATACTTGTTCCAGCCATGCAAAAATCTAATTTTGGGTGATTTGTTTTGATTTTGAATAATCAAATCACTGATGGTGCCTTTAATGAAAATTTAAAACCTGAGAGGTCATTTACCACCCAAAGTGAAACATAAGCCAGCATCATCATTTGATGTATGACTGGAAACTATTAAGCATTGGAATCCACAGAATTTGTTGTATTAAAGCTAGAATTCTGGACAAAAAAATGTGCAACCAATTGTCGTTCACTTGCTTAGTGATGGTGACCATTTTTCATAAAATCTGAAGGGGAGATTGGGTTAATCATGGCATACCACAAGTCACTCTCAGATTTTGGGCGACTTTAAGGCACCTGAGGGATTAAATAGTACACTGGTATGCAACTATTATTGTTACAGAAGTTAGTACCAGCCCAAGGATACTGAATCAAATTTAATAAATGGATGTGAGTCAACAGAGGCCAAATTTGACTAAAGAAGTGTCGCTTAAGCTGATTTTGTGGTTGATTACATCCTCCGAGTCTGACATCATGAACAACATCAAACCCAAGCATTCTAGTGACATCACCAAGTAGTCAGCATCTCACAGGACCTTGACTATGCAGATGATCTTGCTCTAAAAGCTGATCTGGTAAGCTCTGGTTTGTGGTACACGAGATCTACTAACATCACTTGAGAAAATCTGCTGAAAAGGTCTAAATGCCAAGAGAACGGAATATGACCGTCAATGAGGAAGATATCAACCTATCTGCACTACCGCAGTACCCGCTTCAAAAGGTCAGGGACATTGTGCGTAACCAGCTTTTTTTCAGGGGGGGGCAAAGGGGGGTCACATAGATTTTATGGGGGGCAGCATATATTAAATTGTTATATATTTATGGGCCTATGTACATTTACTATTTTCAGGGGGGGGCAAGATTCCCAGGGGGGGGCAGCTGCCCCCCTGCCCCCCCCCCTCTGGTTACGCCACTGGTCAGGGACTTCCAAGTACCTAGGTCTTATGTTGCCGACAGAAAGAAAGACTTCCTGTCACTCAAAGGACAGGCTTGGAATTGACTGCATAACCTCCACCACTTATTGGCAATTGGTATCTCCAATTCAACCATGCTGAAGTTCTTCTCTAGCTTGTGCAGAGAGTATCTTGTATATGGATCTGGATAGACTGGATGGCACATACACCAGGCTTCTTGCAAGTTCAAAACATACCCTGGCGTGAGCCATGACCAAAGCATAGAATAACTGGAGAATCTCCTTCCACTTTCCTCTTCTGTTGCCTCCCAAGCATAATGTCCCTGTCACTGTCATCATACGATCAAGTAGTCTCAGACGTCACATTGTTGGATTTTACCATGCCCAAACAGGGGTCGTCGCCCCTTTAACTACATTGATGTAATTGCTCAAGACATCTAGCAGAATCCATCTGACATCCCCAACATAATAACAGACAGGGACATTTGGCGCAACATGGTGAACAGCACCTTGGCTCTGACTGCTAGATAGAAAGCTATTTTATGACCAGTTATTTGTTAATGGCTTTTAATGGGTGTATGTTAAAAAAAAATCCCAGGGCATATTTTTCACCTAAAGATTGTAGCTACATTTAATTTTGGCAAATATCACAAATTGCCAGTCCCCTGAGTTGAGAAAATCTAGCTATGCTACAATTGGGGTCCCTAATTGGGATAGCTGTTGAAAAGGGCAATGTATTATTAATGGATATCAAATGCCACATTGTCTCACATAACAACCCACACATTTTTAAAACAATTAGCCTTTAATGATCTCATTCATTAAAGGGACAGACACTGGGAGATTTTCTGAGGAAACAAATGTCTATCAATTTGCACTTCATTGGTTGTAGAACGAGAATGTTTTGAAGGTTAATTGGACATACAAGTGGAAACCATAAACTAAGTTTTGAATTCGCCCGCTCTCCTAATTAGCCATACAGGGTGTCCACAAAAAAATGGTGCAAGGCAAAAGCACCCTCGTTAGAGGTGAACAAAATAGTGACATGATATTTACCTCATGTCATCATGAGTCTGGATTCTTGAATACCATGAAAGCATCTGATTTTGTTTTTTTCAGCCCGATTATGGTTAACATTATACGTAGAGGGTGAAATACCTATTGTACCACTTTTCACTGAATGGTATAACTTTACACAATCGAATCCTCATGTTGATAGGACGCATTATTGATTTGAAAGAATTCATCCATCACAAAATTATGCTGCTTTGTATTTTTCTTGTTACTTCATACCAATGTTTCTTTTTTCTCAGTAAACATTCGAAAATAACTTCATAAATAAGAACATAAAATGTAGCACACTCCGCTGGAAACATAGTACATTCCACCCAATATGCAAATCTTGTATAAATAGTACACACTTTTAAGAGTTCTGGAAAGGAACTTCTGTTTATTGAGCAAATTGAAATAAACAAATAACCAAATTGCAATACCCTTCTATTATGATAATGGAATTCTTTTGATGTGCAGTTTCAGGTTCTGAAGTAAAATGTTAAAGGGATTAAGCAGCGATATGCGAGAGGATCGAAAAATGTGGAAATACATTTTGTTTTAACTTATAAATCAGGGATAAGTTTGTACAATTCGATATAACTGCTTTAATGTAGAAACATACCACCAATAGTGAAAAAATGACGTATTTGAGGAAATTGTCATACCGTTGATCCCGTAAATTGCCATACGCGATGACGTCTCAAAATCTACAATCATAGCTATATGTGGTTTACAGTAGCACAGAATAAACAAAGATCAATCACGTTTGTGTTTGAGGTCAAAAATGTATTGATCATGGTGCGAAATATCACGCTTAAAAATCGCAATATTCAACCGCGACGGCTTTTTTTTTGATCTCAGCGGATTTTGATACGCACGTATAGAAATTAAAGAATCAAATAAATAAAAGTAATGCCTGCGTAATACACGGAATGTCAAGCCAACAATTGCAGGTTATGTTTGCATCCCATGCCCAGTACAACAAAATATAAAAATAGAATTTGTGCTGATTTTTTCGATGTTCGGATTAGCCAAAATCGCTGCTTGCTAATCCCTTTAAGTCAATAAGCCCATCTCCATCCACATGGAAGCATTACTTGTATCGAACTCTGTGAAGTGGCACAAATGGTGCCACACCCTCTCTTACAATATTAGCCATATCTCTGGATTCCAAAAACCAAATCGAATGCTGACATGTATTCAAAAGTCAAGACTTCATTTGTGATATGATGTAAATATTACATCACTAATTTGATTTTTTTTCACCACCAATTGAGGTGCTTTTGCTTGGCACCATTTTTTTGTGGACTGTACAAGAGAAGCATGCTTTGATTTTCTGTTCATGTTTTTGTTATAGTCGATTCGCGTTGATACGTTCGTCCCCCTTGAGTTTTGGACCTATTCAATTAAGTCGGAGAGGGAAAATGAAAGAATTCAAATGCACGTGCCACACCGGATTATCTTGGAGGACAACTCAGTCATTATAACTCACTCACCTGCCACTAAATACAATTTCATTCATGTATGGAAACGCACAATAGTACTGTATTTCATGCCTTAACATTCCTCACATAACATGATTAACAGAAGTCCCTGCGCCTCATTGAATTTTTCACCTCCGCAAGAATGGTACGGGATTACATATCCAAGATGAATCGAGTTACACAAAGACACATTTTCAGTTTAATCACTTCAGGTATTATTTAATACATTAATAGGCATATGCAAATAACCCAAGATGGCAGAATGGAGCATGACCTCAATGACCTTTGACCTTGGTCCAGGACCTTTGACATCATCCTCATATGAAGGAAACCCCTATTGCACCTTAACTCCAAGTCTGATTTAAATTGGACTTTTTAAAGACCTGAAAAACAAAACCTAACCAAAGTGGAACACATATACATACATTCACATACATACGCACTGACGCTTGTGCAAAATCCACATTCTGCTTTTCACGCACAGGGGGAAAAACAATGGGAAGCACAATTTTTCAGAAAACGTCCTTGTCTCTTGTCTCTCAGGAATACGTATCAGAACATATACATATCAGAACACTATTTTCCAGAATTTTGGAGTAAATGACATTTTGAACTTGCGCATACTATCAACTGCCAATATCAGCTACATTTACTGGTATTGTCTATAAAATATAAAAGGATACTTGAAAAAGCTGCACGTAGAGTGATGATGTGTACCAGAGACAGAGGTAATTAGTGGTATTCTAGTATGTCTACCTCATGCCTCATGACTGGAAACAATATGCCAAGGTAGTTCACAACTTAAATCCAGACATGTCATAATAAAATTCTCTTTAATGGATGGGTTAAAGTGGCCAAACATGCAATATGTGGATCCTGTGTTTCCATCACCCAATCATTAAGGGAATGTATTTCGGTACAGGTCAATTTGTGTCTCGTGTCGACTGTAATCTTACAGTATTGTTAGGTTCTCATCTTTGAAAAGTTGTCCTTCCATGCCAAGGTTTCCATTAAAGGTGCGTGTTCTGATCATCTCTGGGACCCCCCTGATTTACCCAGAAGTAGTATCTATTATGATATCAGATGATAGGCCATATTTTTCTCATTGTTTGAATTTTTCTCATTCCGGAAATTTGAACCCTCAAATCCATTTCATTGCCAAGATATTAAAAAAAATGCAGAATTTATGGTTAACCATCAATATTAGCAGTGTTGAATAGGGCTTTGCAATGTGCATTATTGCTTCTACCATCAAAACCCGCAAATTGGGTTTTCCTACGGTACTTGATGGGTCGTATGTGCAAGTGCCAGTAAATGAGTTTATCTAGCACTTTCAATCCGAGAACTGGAAGTTGAGCTGTTCCGAAAAACTCTGGATCCACATGCCAATGCAGCACTCATTATGAACACAAAAAAGTGGCCAGCCTTATGTGATCTTAGCCACTGGCAAATTGACATGTTGTCAGGAGCAATAATCAGCCAATTGCGGTTTAGCAAAATCACTTCTTTGTGACCGCAATCATGGCTTAATGCAAGGCAAATACCATAGAGGTATTTTGATGGTAATTGTAAGGACTATAATAAGTATAACTGTACATGGTATGACATGGCTTTATGTTTGGAATTGTTTACAAGAGTAAATTTATGCATAATTTGACACTTTAGTGTGAGTAATTTATTCCACAAATATGCAGAGAGATTCTCTAAGTATCATTGTGAAAGGTTTATTTCCAAAATTTCAGTTTATTCTGAAAAGGTACATTTTGATGTTATGAGCAAATGTTGAAGTTGTAAATTCTGTTTAGGGTTTCACCTGCGCTGCCGAGGTCAGGTGGAGGTCACGAACTATTTTCGCTAGTCTCTTCACACTGCTGCTATAATAGGTTTCACACCACTAAATGCTGGTCCCATTCGTTGTACAAAATGGCCGAGATGAAAACGTCATTTTCTCCTTGATGGAACATCTCAGACCTTAAAGCTAACATTCTGCTTGAAGGTCATCATATCTCCTACCCAATCAATCATGAAATTAGGGTAGTTATCCACAAATTTTTCGAGCTACTGGACCGTGAAAACTAGCATGCACCGTGGACCCTGGAGGTCAGAGCACTTTTTTCAGTCAGGTGTTCCCTGTAAGAATACGGTTAAAATTGGTTTGTCGGATCAAAATAACATATCAATGACAACCTTTTTTGATATTCCTACAGATTTTATACTTAATATTGATAGCAACCATGATTTGCAACCCACGTCTTGCAATTTCTCTCAGTTTTTAGGGTATACTTAGGCGAGGGTCACCAAAAAAACCACCTCATTTGCAGTGGGGACTGGACTTACCTGTTTCAGTAAGTTCTCTACTGCTGATAACACAGTAAGCTATCTACTGCTGTTAGCACAGTAAGCTATCTACTGCTGATAGCGCAGTAAGCTATCTACTGCTGAAAGCGCAGCAAGCTATCTACTGCTGATAGTACAGTAAGCTATCTACTGCTGATAGAACAGTAAGCTATCTACTGCTGATAGCGAAGTAAGCTATCTACTGCTGATAGCGAAGTAAGCTATCTACTGCTGATAGCGCAGTAAGCTATCTACTGCTGATAGCACAGTAAACTATCTACTGCTGATAGCAAAGTAAGCTATCTACTGCTGATAGCACAGTAAGCTATCTACTGCTGATAGCGAAGTAAGCTATCTACTGCTGATAGCACAGTAAGCTATCTACTGCTGATAGTGCAGTAAGCTATCTACTGCTGATAGCGCAGTAAGCTATCTACTGCTGATAGCACAGTAAACTATCTACTGCTGATAGCGAAGTAAGCTCTACTGCTGATAGCACAGTAAGCTATCTACTGCTGATAGCGAAGTAAGCTATCTACTGCTGATAGCACGGTAAGCTATCTATACTGCTGATAGTAAGTGAAGTAAGCAATATCAATAGCAATAGCAATCTACTTCTGAGAGCAAAGATGGTATACCCTTGTGTACAATGTTCACAATGCTACCACCATCAGAGCAATTTCATTTTACATTTCAAACCTTTCATAATTGCAACCTATTTTTTGTAGCAACACTTGTGTGAAATATAGGTCATAATAAAACTTGAAATATGACAGGGACTTCATGTAGAAGTTCCTGCCCGTCCAGGCTTAATCTCCCATCTAACTTAAGCCATTGAAGCATTTGATAGCATATTGGGGGTGCGTTGTATCATAGTATGGTTAAATGTTTGGTAAAAAAAATGGGGTAAATTTTTCAACAGCCTTGTAGGATCTGATAGGAACAATGCCCTATAAATGCAAATGTTGAAATAGGGGCAGTTAACAAGGAAGATATGAAAGCTCACACAGGAAGAGGGTAATTGTTTATACTTTTTCACTGTATTTTTTAATTCTATCTTATTAATGACATAATTTCCTTGCATTCCAAATGACATCCTATTAGCTATAAAATAAAATAAATTGTGGTATGCAAATGGCCCAATAAGTGAAACAATGGGTAAAAATATGGTAAAATATTACTATTAGATGGCAAAATAGGTGGATGATCCAAAAAAAAAAAAATAGAATGTGATGAAAATATTTTTGAATTGGTGTTTTTACAATGTGCATGAAATATATTGTAACGCAATTGAACTATATATTCCTGAATGAACGGTAGAATATCGAAACAACGAACATAGGCTCATACTTTTTTTATATATGCTGATCAAGAGAGGGTGATCTTTTTATGCAGCAGATATTAACTGTAAGAACAGCTTCACAACATTTACAGGTCTGTTTTCTTATCTACCGCTCTATGCATGCATTGGTTTCGGTGAGTGGTGATGAGTATTAAATTTAACACAACCAAACACCATTGTGTCATATCGGGTCATTAGATAAAATATTTACATTAATATAGAATATACAACGCATTTAAAACTTCATTTCAATACAAATTACAACAATTATAAAAAGATACACATCTACACTGATGAACCAGATCAGCACCCAGCCATGTATAAAACAAGATAACCAAATTGAATGCAACATAGCAACATAGAAAACACGCAGCTACAAAAAAACCCCCAGTTCAAAAGATATACGGATAAATTCCATTTTAATTATAGCACATCATACACTGATGAAAAAAGTTCATCACCCATCCATGTATATATCAGCAAAAAATACAACAACTTCAAATACTTGGTAATCAACAATCACATCAGAACACGCAAACACGAAATCCCTTTAAAAAAGATACTCAATAACAATATTGAAACTAGGCAAATACAGGTTACTAGTTGTCTCAAGCGAACAATGTATATGTTTGAAAAAACTTAGTTATTCACTTGAGCATTATACCCAAACTGATACTGATTTTACAGCTACTTAATACAAGTCATACTAAGTATCAATTATAATTTTACACTTTTAAGTACCTCATATTATAATTATACAATCATACATGAAAACAACCTTATAAAATTACAATCTTATACACAGAAAACTTAATTTAAATACAGACCCGTCTGTTCCAATAGACCGCTTTAATTTGCCCCTTATAGTCGCCTCTTTACGACATATAAGGGGGGACAGCGTGCCCTATTCCTAAACCCAAAACCCCGCAGAGGGCCCCTTTTAGTCACCTCTTACGACATGCAGGGGAGCACATCGGCCAATTCTTAACCCCCAACCCACATGGGGCTTCTGGTAAATGAATTTTGAAAAAGTATAGCCAAATTAATTTTCTATCTCTATATTATCAATTGCAAAAAATGTGGCATGGCATTGTGTGGCAGGTTTAAGGAAATAATCAAGTGTTCCACTCCCATATTCATGAAATCCTTTGTGTTATAGTTCAATACAAGTTTAAACCTACCTTTATGTGTAGTTATGCTTGAATTGCATTAAATACAGTGTTCTGGCTAGTCAAAGTGAACTATGACAAGACTCCATGTTAACTGTAACGACGCTAGCTCTTTAAGGTAATCACATCCGGGATAGTAAGTATTACGGTAGCCCTTTTATGGGCATATGATACGACATATACGACATCCCCCTCAAGTTTTATATTTTACACGTCTTTAACCCGCATAATGTTCATTCGGCAAAAGTCCATCAATCTGTATCTTGTAGCTGGTAACACTTCATTTTATAAACTTCCTTTAGTAGTAAAGCATGTCTGGGTGTTTGTTTGATGTATTATTTACCAGACCTACGTATGTGGGGCTAGCACT
>JAMKCH010014702.1:0-58146 GCA_023653785.1 Ophioderma brevispina
GCTTAAATGGTCCATAGTCTAATTAGTAATAGTCTCGTCCCCTGGAGCTTGCAGATTTCATCACCCGAAGTGTCAAAATATTTGTGACTGAAGAAAGCTACTTTTTTTTTCTTATTTACCCTGTGAAATCACAGTGTTAAAGTATGTTTGGTATGGAAGTTTGATAAAGTTCCCTCATTTTAGGTTGACTAATCTAATTTTATAGTGTATTCTATTGCTGTTTACAAAATAATGTTTAGCTCCTTTAATCGAAATGATTGAATATTGGTTTAAAAAATGGGCAGATTTTTGAGGGTAGGTCAGCATCGTTTTTCACTCAAGATGGAAACTTATTATCATTTGAATTGGGATATTCCTCCTTTAGGAATTAATTACTTTAATCTATACCCCTAGACCACTGCACTACTGCGACAACAATCAAGGCACCATTTGTTATAATTTGCTTATTATTTCTTTACTCCCGCATTCAAGAAAGTTGTTTGAAAATTAAATAAACAGGTTGGCTACAATCCAATAGGAGATGCACCAAACTGTTAGAACTTCAAATGATTTCCCTTCACCTAAGACATTGTCACAAATAGGCATGAAACCTACTTGTGAGGGCAATAATTTGACAAAATTAATGAATTGTTCATCAAAAGCAGCGCATTTTTACGTTTGTGCGAATTGATTACTGCCATGCTCAAGCAAAAGGTGGTGTGTCTATATCGAATACAAATTTGCATGACTGATAACTTTAACATCATGTATGACATCATAAGTAGGCAAAGTCAACAGAAATAGGAAAATGATTTGAAATTGTCTTACTGTTCAAGATCGAGGGAAAGTGAAGATAATTGATCTCCCATGCATGTATAGTGACTTGCCTTGGAAATATTACCTTAGTGCAATCATGTTTTCTTGTAGAATTTGCTAAGTTTAGCAGTGGGTTTTTTCACCCCAACACCACCCCACCTCGGCACGTCAAGACATCTTCTTGCACATCCACCCATAACTTCAATTCCTTTATGCCGAAAGAGGTGAAATATAGATTACCTTAAATTAAAAAATTACAGGTTTTTTTTTTTAAATTTAAAAAGTATCATAAAAAGTATCATAAAGAAGCATTTGGGGAGCGGAATCACCACCCCTTCAGAGGATGAGGGTTAACAAGTTTGTTACAGTGAAAGTAAGTTGAAAAGTTTCAAACCTAAGAGGTGTAGAGAATTTTTAATTTAGTTTCAGAAAGCCAAAATTATCAGGTATCTACAGCTATTCACAGTCCACGGTATTCATATATCACACCTTGTAAACCAGGTCCTTCACCTCAACCTAAAATGTCACCTGTAATTTGATATATTTTTAATTTTCCGTTTGATACCATATGTGATGTGATATAACAATTTGACACATTGCACCATCGGAGCACAGTGTGAATTGAATAATTCCTAAGTTCTGTTGTCTTTATCGAAATGAGAAGTGCACTCACAAAGAGAAGCCATAAGGAATAAAACGGTCAGAGAAATCGCTTAAGAAATCACTAGGGTGTTTGCTGTATGTGTGAGAATGGAACTGATGGGGTGGGAATATGTTCCAAAAAGATCAAACATATCATTTATTTAATTGATATGTAGTTCGTCAGCTATGCACATGGAAAACTGAATTTGTTTTGGATAAATTATTAAAGGTAATCAGATTTGTTATTGATTCATTAGTTTTGATTCCTTGACCCCTAACATTCAGTAGTTTATTTCATCAGATGGAATAAAATACAGTATTTAATACACTAAATACAGTACCACCTTAATTCTAAAAAAACTAACAGAATAGAAAACTGGTAATTTGTCTCTTTTTTTATTATTCAATTTTTTATTTTTTCCTTATGCCACAACAAATTTCAGAAGTTACTCAAAACAAAACAGGAATTACTTTTGGACAAATGATATTAGCAGATTGAATTAGCTTGTTTACACCAATTCTAAGGTCAGATATTTAAAAAAAATCCTTAGAGGTAACACAACACACAGCAGACCTGAGAATATAGTTGACCCTTTAAAGTCAAGTACGTACACACTAAAATAGTTGATATCTTACCTTTGGCAGAACTGTTTTAGTCAACGCCGGGTCCAGAGCCTGTAAATAAATAAGAAGATCCATAGTTTTAACACCAAAATACTTTGCTGCTATCTACTGCTGATTAAGTAACGGATGAAGTCTGTGAGTACACTATAACAGAGCTTGTGTATTACTACACTCCCTCTCTATCTCTCTATGTGATGCTACGCAACGCTAGTTTCCAAGCAGTGTGCTCTGTGCTTAAATCATACACGGTCTAGTATTTCAATTGGGGGGTTTGACGAATTGGTACGAGTTTTTTTCTTCGGGCTCATTAGCGATGCGGTAGCTGGCCCCAGTAGGTGCCTCGCTCATCACAGTGTGATGGGTAGTCCAGACTAGTGGTGGTGAGAGAGAGAGGTGCCTGGTGACTATAAGGCTTGGCAAAAATCTACTGATTCTTTAGGGGATGTGTTAGAAGTTTAGTCCAGTTGATCTATGAAGCTCCTATGTGGCATGTGCTGTATCAAATGTTCGGTATATAGTCCAACTTGAAATTCCTCATACAGACTTTTGCACTCTTAAGTGTTTACTTTTAATTAAGGTTTGGTTACAAGTGAGGAAGTGCTATGAATGTGGCAACATTAAAATTTCTTGCATCTTGTTACTGTGTGTTTGTTTTGCAGCCTAAGAGGAAAATACGCTATGCAACTTGAAACTCTAATGAGGGATGGCAACACTCTACATAGTTTTATTAATTTCCGAATATAACCTTGTCAGGTAAAGTGCAACCTTTTATAGCTCATCAATTAAAGAATTCTTGCAGCAAGATTAGTAACACAAAAGTTTCCACTACTTTTCCTGCAATGCACAACTGTCAGGAATATTCATTTACAATATAATAGACCAAATTAATAATATAGAAGTTATTGTACAAGGATTAGAAACACCATTTCCAATACAAATATTGCTAATGAGTAACTGGGGTATTGTGTGAAGATTTAATAAATCATTAAATTAAATATTATCTTGAGAAACCAGCTGCTACCACACACCGCAAATCTACCTTGGGGTACGTAACAAGCGGAATCATGCATAGGAATTAAACCTATGAAAGTAGGCAGCAGGTGGGCGAAACAATTCAAGCAAATTTTTGACTAAATTTGATGTAAATTATTTCTCAAAGTGTTCAGGGATCCCCATTCCATAAAAAAATAGATAATTCATATTTCTTCACATACAGAGGTGTCATGGGTTAAACCAAAATGGACACCCCTTCCATTAAATCACCTGCTGAGGACTGTAAACACAGGTCAGTATTTTATAGGTGTCTTCAAAGAAGTGATATTGGGCCCTCTCAAGAACTGCTTACCCCACACTAGGCATGCTGGGACTCTGTCATTGAATGTAGTTTTTAAATGCCACTTTTCCAATTGCAATTTTTAAAAAATGGCAAAATTAGTTAATAGTTACAACTTTTTTGTCAAACCAAGTTATGATTGTTGATCAAACTACTAACACTAAAAAAATGACACTTAATGGGTGTCAATTTTGTGTCTTCAGATGAGCATGTAAGTTGTCAAATTTTGACATGTTGGGGTGTCCTGAATGATCCCTGACAACCTTTAAGGGTGTCAATCCAGAATCACCTTTGGATTCCTCAATTTTTGAGACCCGCCAAAGGTGTCTTCTGGCTTGACACACTAGAGGTTTTCATAGGTGTCATTTCTTCTGGCTTGACAACCTAATGTGTCATTCTAAAGACCCTAAAGGGGTCATCTAGTGTCATCTGACACCTACAGAAGGTGTCACCTGACAGTCTAAAGGTGTCATTCTGACCCTCAACCGTGTCGATTGACACCTTTACATGGCTCATCTGAAGACCCAAAATATGACACCTTTTCTTTTTTCAGTGGTAGGCTCACTTGGACTAATTTTATGTTGATTCTAACCATAGTACTGATATTGTGAACTGTTTGACAAATTGGTGTGTAAATTTGGACTTCACTTACCCTGATTAAACACTCCTTAATTCATCCTGTGAGGAAGGAGTATTTGAGGATCTGGCATTACAAGTGAGTCAATGATTGCAGGCAGTGTCTTACAGGTCAGTACTGTCAAGTCCAACAGCTTTTCTCATGCGTAAAATTGCCCCACTGAATGGCCTTGCTACTCAAGCTATGTGGGTTGCATGCTCATAGACAAAAGGATGTTGCAGCAGGTTGCACAAAATGGTTTGCTTTTTAACAAAAAAAATGACTCAAGTTCCATTTTCTTTAGCGACTTAAATTATTGTTCCTTTTCACAACAAAACACCTTCGTTCGCAGGGGTACACAAGGCAATTGTGCCTGGGGAGCAACGTTCCCAAGTCGTCATGGTGATCTCTAAAACAGACTAAGCTGGATAAATGCATGCAAAGCATGTGAATTGCCCAATTTAGGCCATTATTATGGTTTTGTAAGATCCCGTGTGGGAAAATATTGGATCCAAAACATAATAATGATAAAATTGGATTGACTTACGCCCAATATTAATTGGGCTCGCTATGAGTTTTAAAATAGTGGGCTCCACTGCGTCTCGCCCAATATTTTGCAACTCAAGTCGATCAATTAATTTGCCGGCTAATCAATCCAATTTATATCAAAATTGGTCATAATCCTTATATAAGAACAAAATGCAAACACTTTCATACTCTGTCCCATTTTTTTCAAAGAGCTGGGAACCTTCCCCCGGTCGGATGCTGACTTCCATCTTTTTTGCACTTCTTTTTTAGTAATTTGTAGCATTTCCTCTGTGATTCTTGGAGCTTTAAATCCTTTTTTGATTTTTTTAAATTACCTTTTGTTTTGTCCTGTATTTTTCAAATTCTTTTAACCTACTCTATGTCTTGTGTTTTACAGCTTTTTTTCTCCTGGCCTTCTTCCAATGAAGCCAGCCATTTTCACAAAGCCATCTTTATTTAAGGAACCTCTTGAAACACTTTTGAGACCATTTGTTTCTTCCTAAATACCTGTTTGATAGGCTTGATGACTTACTGTCTAAACATGTATACATTGTTGGTTTAAACAAGAACTTTTTATTCAAAATTTTAGGAAATTTACCATAAGAACTTTTATATTAAAGAATTTCTTACAACTTTCTACCTTTAAACCAAAAATTTCCCATAATGTTCATTGCAAGCTGTTTACTTCTTTCACAAGGAATTTACCAGAAGGTTACTTCTTTACAGGATTGCCCACAAGAACTGTTTACTTCTAGATATTCAGATATTTATCATAAGTTGTTAACTTTTTTTAGTCTTTCCCATAGGTATTTCACTTATTTAAAGTGTTGCCCATGAGAACCTGCTTATTTTACTATTTCCTGGCAACAATGTTTGCTTTCTTATTAAAATTACAATAAGAACTGTTTACTTCTCTGAGAATTCCCACATGAATTCTTTACTTCTTTACAAATTTCCCGTTTAATTGTTTACTTATAAAAATTTACCATAGTTTGGAGAAAATTTCACCACACTATCAAAAGATGGCATACGCAGGCACATGGAAGCATTGCATCTTCCTTGATAAAATGTCATGCATTCTTTAAGACCTAACTACCAATAGTGCATATTTGGGGAAATTGTGCACTTGGTGACAAAAGCATGAAATTTGGAACATATCTAGGGCATGTCTTAAGAAAGAACTTTTAGCTATAGGGCATCGCAGATTTGTCCTCTTGATTAAAATGGCGGCATTTTTCAAATGGCTGCCATTACATGCTATTTATCCTCTAGATTTGAAATTGAGTTGATAAATACAGTGTTTTAGGCATTCAAGCATTGCATTTGAGGGCACATTGGAAGTTTTAAAAAGATTTTCGATCAAATAGCCATTGCAGGTTTATCCCATGGCAGTAATGACGGCTATTTTCCAATGGCCCCATTAACAGCTGTTTTACTATTTGCACGAAGGGAATACATGTATAAGTCTTTTGTTAATCAATAAAGTGAAACAACAAGTTGTATTTGAGCATTGTAAATTGGTGCATGACAACAGTGGTGGCCCTTTTCAAGATGGCCGCCTTAATTACTTTTATAAGCCGTGTAACACTGTACTGTGGGTTATAGAGTCACAAGTCTTCACACAGGGCCGGTTCCGATTAAGAAATAGGTTTTAATTAACAAGACACTATTAGGTTAATAGGAAACAGTGGTTTTCACTTACAACATAGCTACCACTGATATATGCTCGGGTTTACCGTGTAGAGATAATGATCATCATTCCTACTACTTATGTTGAATTAAGAGGTATTTTGTGATACCCACAATAAAACTCAACAAAGCAAACATACAAAGTGGTTGGCCCACACTTCATTAACAAAAGGCTTTTTGTTTTTTTCCAAACTGAATGTGGTCCATGTTGATCCAACTTTGAGGGCACCATTTCTGGCCACAACAGTCTTTAACTACAAGTCAGAATATGGCATTTTAGCAGAAGTTTACTACCATTGCTGTACAAAAAAAATCACTAGAGTGGGGCTTTGTGGTCTTGATGTATCTTAATGTGCTCTTTCCTCAATGAGGCAGCACTCATGAACCTATAAAGAGAAACCACCTATAAGTTCGGTTACTGTTTGGCTTAAATGATGATTGCATCTCTTGAGCTTACATGTCCAAGTGAATTAGGGTGGACTAGAAAGGACAACGAGTATGGGAAAACTCTTCTGGACCACCCTTCCAGAAGTTAGAAATGTTAAGCCAAAAAACTTCCAAGTTGTGTTTGCAAAGAGGGATGCCATGATGACAGGAAAAAAGCTTGAAAAGAAGCAACATCAAAAAGATCTGCTTCTTGATAATAGGGATGTGCACTTCTAACTGCAATGCTCTTGTTTATGAATATAACACCTTTATTAAGACCCTTGATGAAAATGCTCCACTCGTAAAAACTCTAGTTCTCCATACTCATGATCCTTGGTATTAAGATGCTAATTGAGATTGAAGGAGAGAACACCCTCGGCTGGGACCAAAGAGTTCAACAGACTGGGGCTCACAGTATTCAAGGAAGCTTACAAAGGATCAGTGTTTTGAAACAACTCTCTTCTTGCTAAAGCCAAGACGGAGTATCATTGCAACCAGATTACAAAGCTTTACAAACATGTAAACAACCGTGACCTTTTCCATGTAATCAGGCATTTAACTTCTGAGAAGTAAACATCCACTATGTTACCCTTGAATGTCCAAAAGATCTTGTTAACAGTTTTGTGGCCAGAAATGTGTCACACACACGTCAAAAGCTGCATAAACAGTATAATGATACTACTACTGCCAGTCCCGTAGTGTTTAAAACTGTCTAGATGAATCTGTTACAGTTAACAAATTTTCCCTGCTTGGATCGATGTATTCCTCAAGCTCTCAAGCGGGCATTTCATCTGTGATCCGCAGCTGAAGAAATACAGCTTCGACACCACATCCTATAAGTACGGCCCTAATCTTTCATTTCTTGGAAAGGTATTGAAAGATTAGTACATCAGTTGTAGATTATCTCAGCGATAATGATCTCCATGTTCCAATGAAGTCAGCATACCGTCAATTTTCACAGTGCGGAGATCTGAGTTGCTGCTACAGGCGCAGAATGACATCTTGTTGGTCTTGACAAACCAAAAGAGGCTGTGTTAGTGTTATTAGACTTTAGTGCCACTTGTGACAATGTGACCATAAAACAGCTCTTAAACCCGCTGAAGGCTATGAATAACTGGAAAAAGCATTAAGTTGTTCTTTTCCTACCCTAGATGATTTGCTGAAACAATCTAGATTCGATCAAATTTGCTCATCAGATCCTGTGGGCAGTTAGATTGGTGGAGTTCCACAGGTCTGTACCATGGTTAACTGGAGAGCATAACTGCCCAGGGTGTTCAATCTGTCGTTACACCGATGACAGCTCACTCTGTCTTTCCACCATTGTGATGGCAGCATATAAATAAATATTGAGTCATGCATGCAGTCATCAGAATCCTGATGAAATCCAACAAGCTGATTTTATTACAAGACGACCGAGAATGTGTGCTTGTTCTCATTCTTTATCGAATAGTAACTCTCGCCATCAGCATTGGCAATGTAGTTTTCATCGCAAAGCTGAAGAAAAGACCTTTGTGTCATTTTAGACTCATCTCTAAGAAAGAACAATAATTGTTAAAAAACTTATGCAAGTCTGCCTGGCCTGGATAAGAAAAATTGGTTAAGTTTGAACAGTACCTTGATGAAAATGCACCATTGGATTGGTTCTGACCTTACATCAAGGCGGATCTGCACTCCTTGCCATGGTCTTCCCAGAAAGAGATAAGTGACCAAGGTTCAGTGAATTCAAAATGCAGGTTGCTCGTTTTGTCCTTAAAATCGGTTGTCAAGAACATAACATATCTACCAACTGCATTGGCTATCCAATTAAACACAGCTCATTATACTGATTGTGAACTTTTTCTTTGTCTTTCTTATTCTTATCTTCCTCCAATCCGGCTGTCTAGGATAGTTGTTTTTCAAAGCTGGTGATCAGAGTACCCCCATATGTTCTTAGTATGGAAAGACAACTGGGTTGTCTCTTCTATCTATTGGTCAAAGTATATGTTTGAAATGTATACTTAAATAAATTATTCTCTTAAGTTCTTCTAATAGTTGTAAATTAAGGTATAACATAGGTGTTTTCACATAGATGTTATCTATTGAATTGTATTGTCGTTTGATAAATGATAATGATATTTTACTCCTTTTTAACTACGGGACGTGCCTAGAGGCCTCTACATTAGGCCACGATATCAAGATTGTTATTATAATAAATGAAACTAGCACAAATTATGAAGATATTGTTCTGATACAGAAATTACAGAAAGAAAACATGAAGGATAATCAATTTTATTAGTCAATATAATATTCATGCTTTTGACTAATATCTTGTTTGTTGTAGGAACTTACGGCCAAATTAGAAGATTGCTTGTTGTCAAATCTTAAATGAGTTCCATATTGACAGGCACGGATGACTATGCAACACTGGGTAGTCATGATTGATTACACCAACAAGGTGGTGCATGCACTGAAGGTTTAGAGATTTTGGTAAATTTCCTCTTATGAGAATATGATTACTCTTTGGGTACGGTGCAGAAATCAGAGGTATAATATCACACATGTGCTTTACAACAAAATAGGCAATTGCTGCTTGGCATTAGCAACTAACATTCCGGATAAAACCTATTGTACTAATTAATAATATATAATAATGGTAATGATTATAACAATAATAAGGACTCAGTGCATCTGGATTTATGTAAAACACTGGTAAAGAGAATAATTGTGTAATGTTGTCATGTGTGGCAGTCCTTTCACGGGTATACGGTACTTGTGCAATAGTGTAAGGGGCTGTTTCATTAGACCATACCATAACATAAAAGGCCGTCCTTTCCTTATTTTGGAAATGTTCACAATCTTTTTTTATCAAACAAAACTAACAAAAGCATTCTTAAATATTGTTTTGAGGCTGATCAGTCTGTAAAGCAAAGAGAAAATAAGAAATGGTGACATTTAATGGCTGCCATTGTATTAAGTGGCTATTTACAGGTTGTATTTGCATGCTGTGTAAAATAAAATGTATGCACTTAGTAAAACCAAACCAAATTGGTACTTGATTGCATATTTACAGGTTTATTTTGCTATGCTGCGTGATAATAAAATATTGCTTTGATAGAAAAATAAAATGTGGCATAGTCAGTCGATGAAAAAATTGGTAAAATATGGGAAACTGGAAGCATTTTGGAAAATGGCCACCATTCTGTTACAGAATAGTTACCCATAAATAAATTCTATTTTTAGGCATTGCTCTAGCCACAAACATGTGTTGGTACCCAAAAACAAAAACAAAAACATTTAGGTCCATCAAAAGAGCCTTAAAACCAGAAATGGCATCCATTGGAAAATGGCCCGCCATTTTTTTACACGAAAAAACAAACTTGGTGATGCCCTATAGCCAAAAATCCTTCTTAGAATATGCCCAAATTGTGTGCCAAATTCATGCTTGTTATCACCAATTGCACAATTCATGCACATATTACTCTACTAAAAGAGGACTTTTGTTTGTACTAAAACTTTTGTGTCGGATTTGCAGGCGACTGCCAAATATAGCATGGCATGCATAGATCACATTACTGAGTGATTAATTAATGTACAGTCTTCCTATCCATCAAAATGCGCGAATTACGCTCTAGAAACCATGCTGCACCTGTGGATTGGCACCCATCAACACTATGAGTACCACCTGCTCATCACATGGAGCTTATGTGATTGCTGATTGATCACAATGATCTTATGTGATTGCTGATTGGTACAATGGAACCTTAGTGCTTGCTGAGTGGTACAATGGAACTTATTGATGATGATGGTCACAAGGGAATTATTGTGAGTGTGATGGTTACAATGGGAACTTCATGCATGCTGATTGTACAATTTGATCTATGTGATCTGATTGGTTACAGTGAAACTTATGTGATTGCTGATGGTCACAATGAACTTATGTGATTGCTGATGGTCACAATGGAACTTATGTGATTGCTGGATTGGTTACAATGGAAACTGATGTGATTGCGATTGGTTACAATGGAACTTATGTGATTGCTGATTGGTCGCAATGGAAACTTAGTGATTGCTGATTGGTTACAATGGAACTGATGTGATTGCTGATGGTCACAATGGAACTATGTGATTGCTGCCTGATTTGCCACAATGGAACTTATGTGATTGCTGATTGGTCAACAGTGGAACTTATGTGATGCTGTTGGTCACAATGGACTTATGTGATTGCTGCTGGTCAAATGGAAAATTGTGTGATTGATGAGTGGTTACAATGGAACTTTGTGATTGATGATTGGTCACAATGGAACTTATGTGATGGCTGATTGGTCACAATGGAACTTATGTGGATTGCTGATGATTGGTTAAAATGGAACTTAGTGATGCTGATTGGTTACAATGGAACTTATGTGGTATTGCTGATTGTCACAATGGAACTATGAGTGATTGCTGATGGTCAAAATGGAACTATGGTGTGATGTGCGATGGTCACAATTGGAAGCTTGATGTGATTGTATGATTGGTCACAATGGAACTTATATGATTGCTGATTGGTTACAATGGAACCTATGTGATGCTGAATTGGCAACAATGGAAACTGCTAGTGATGTTGATGGTCACATGGGACTTATGTGATTGCTGATTGTACAATGGAACTTATGTGATGGATGATTGGTCACCAATGGAAACTTATGTGATTGCTGTGATTGGTTACAATATATGGAACTTATGTGACTTGATGATGGTCACACTGGACTTATGTGATTGCTGTGATGGTCCAATGGAACTTATGTGATGCTGATTGGTTACAATGGAACTTATGTGATTGCTGATTGGTTCAATGGAACGTATGTGATGCTGATGGTTACAATGGAACGTATGTGATTGCGTGATGGTACAATGGAACTTATGTGATTGCTGATGGTTACAATGGAACTTATGTGATGCTGATTGGTCACAATGGTGGAACTTATGTGATTGCTGATTGTCACAATGAACTTATGTGATTGCTGATGGTAACAGTGGAACTTATGTGATTGGTGGTTGGTCACAATGGAACTTAAAGGTGATTGCTGATTGGTTACAATGGAACTTATGTGATTGCTGTTTGCACAATGGAGCTTATGTGATTGCTGATTGGTCACAATGGCACTTATGTGATTTGCTGGTTGGTCACAATGGAACTTTGTGATTGCTGTTGGTTACAATGGAAACTTATGTGATGCTGAGTGGGTGACAACCCAATGGGAAACTTTGTGATTGTGGATTGGTCAAATGGGACTTATGTTGATGGCTGAGGTCACAATGGCACGTATTGATGCTGGATTGGTCACAATGGAAATTAGGTTGATTGCTGAGTGGTTACAATGGAACTTATGTGATTGCTGATTGGTCAAAATGGAACTTATGTGATTGCTGATTGGGGTCACAATGGAAATTAGGTGATTGCTGATTCGCAACAAGGAACTATGGGATTGTTGATTGGTACAATGGGACTTCTGTGATTGTTGATTGGTCACAATGGAACTTATGTGGTGCGATTGGTCACAATATAACTTATGTGATGTTGATTGTTCACAATGGAAACTTATGTGGTGGCTGATTGGTCACAATGGAACTTATGTGGGTGCGTATTGGTCACAATAGAATTATGTGATTGTGATTGGTCACAAGGAACTTATGTGATGCTGATTGGTCACAATGGAACTTCTGTGATGTGATGGTCACAATGGTTATGTGATGCTGATTGGTCACAATGGAAACTTATGTGATGCTGATTGGTCACAATGGAAACTTAGGTGTTTGCTGATTGCTCACATGAACATTATGTGATTGCTGATTGATCACAATGGAACGTATGTGATTGCTGATTGGTCACAATGGAACTTATTATGATTGCTGATTGGTCACAATGGAAACTTATGTGATGCTGATTGGTCACATTGGAACTTATGTGATGCTGATTGGTCACAATGGAACTTATATGATTGCTGATGGTCACAATGAAACTTATGTGTGAGTTGATTGCGGATTGATCACAATGGAACTTATGTGATTGCTGAATTGGTCACAAGGAACTTATATGATTGTGATTGGTCACAATGGAACGTATTGTGATTGCTGAGTGGTCACAATGGAAACTTATGTGCATTGCTGATGGTCACAATGAACTTATGGAGTGCTGATTGGTCACAATGGAACTTATATGATTGCTTGATGATTGGGTCACAAAGGGAAACGTATGTGATTGCTGATTGGTCACAATGAACTTATGTGATATCTGATTGGTCACATGGACGTATGTGATGCTGATTGGTCACAATGGAACTTATGTGATTGTGATTGGTCACAAGGAACTTATGGGGATTGCTGATTGGTCACAATGAGACTTATGTGATTGCTGATAGGTCACAATGGAACTTATTGTGATTGCTGATTGGTCACAATGGAAACTTAGGTGATGCTGATTGGTCACATTGGGAACTTATGTGATTGTGAAGTGGTCACAATGGCCTTATGGTGATTGCTGATTGGTCCCAATGGAACTTATGTGATTGCTGATTGTCACATTGGAACTTATGTGATGCGTATTGGTCACAATGGAACTTCTGTGATTGATGATTGGTCACAATGGAACTTATGTGATTGCTGAGTGGTCACATTGGAACGTATTGATTGTGATTGGGGCTCACAAGAACTTATGTGAGTGCGGATGGTCACATTGGAACTTATTGATTGCTGATTGGTTCACATGGCTTATGTGATTGCGATTGGTTTCACAATGGAACTTATGTTGATTGCTGATGGGTCACATGGAACTTATGTTATTGGATTGGTCAATTGGAATTAGGTGATTGTGATATTGGTCACAATGGAATTTAAGTGATTGCTGATTGGTCACAATGGAACTTTGTGATTGCATTGTCACATTGGAACTTATGTTGATTGCTGATGGTCCACATGGAACTTTTAATGTGATTTTTTTTTAGCCAAATCAGCTAACATGGTTAAGAACTGGTGAAGGGCTAAAGAGGCTAGAGCTTAAAATATTGTACGCTGCATTTGAATTGGTTATGGTAGGAATAATTGATATAATTAGCCCAATTAGAAATGCTGTATGAAAGGGCAGGGTAGGTACTAACTCGGGGGGTTAATGTGTTGACGGTGCTTAGGAAAATGACAAATCTTCATTATTAATAGATTTTACCCAAGACTGTAAACATAATTCTTTGCTTGGTAAGTACATGTGGAACAAATTTGTTATTGGAGTAAAAACAAACACTATAAAAATATTTTTTTTATGTAAATTAAAATTAATCATAGAGTTTTTTTTTACTTTTTTTAAAATAAAATTTTAGTGAAGTCAATTTTGTTTGTAATATGCCAAAAGTGTTGTACACAGTACCGACTTTCAGCGCAAGCGAGGCAAAGCACACAGCGCACTGCAATTGAAAGGCGACACTGGGTATATGCGGCCCCCCCGTCATCACTTCATACAAGACAAACAGTTAATGTATGCACCTTCACTGATGCACAACAGCTACTAAATCAACCTTGAGAATAGTAAATGGTATTAAATAGCATTCACCATCATCATCCTTCAGCTGCTGCAGAGCAAGCTACAAACAGAGTTTATTTCAGGTTACGGGTTTCATCACTGTTGAAAGAGACATGAGGAGATTTCCAGGAAAGAAGCGCCCCCCAATTTTTCTGAACCCAGATTTTTACATATTGGAAGGCTTACCAAGGAATTAGATCACACCTTGAAGAAGTGAATAAGCCGCGAATACACCCATCCTTTATGTAAAAGATGGATGATTAGTAGTTTCGGTCGTGCCACGACAGAAAAGTCAAAGCATGGTTTTCTATGGGGAACGGGAACGATTACAACAATAGCAGGCAAGTTCAAAACAAGGTTTTTGCGTTTTTCTTTGAACCTGTTTGTCCAATAAACCTTCGAAACGTCTCGGTAGGTGGTCTTACAACAGATCCAGTGAAATTTGAGGAAATTCGTATCCTAAGAAAATCTCCTTCCTGTCACTTAACAAAACATGCTGAAGTAAGTACAGTAATAGTTGTTTGAAATCTAATTTCAACATAGTAAACGTGCTGGACAGATCAGTTTAGCTTATGCATTAATGACTAGAGGTATAACAGCTGATTTTATTACATGGGTTTATATATGTGCTTTAGCCAAATCAGAGACATGGTAAGAAAAGCTTGAAGGTTTTACAGGAAATATGGTATGGAAGGTCTATTTGCATTGGTTACTCACAGGTTAACCGCTAGTGTGAGGATGGGACCACCCCTTGTTCCTGGAGCATGGTTGTGGTCAAACCATTCCAGAAGCAGAAAACGGAGCTATTCTTATAATAGCCGTCAGCAATTGTTTCCGTAAATGTTATCAAGGCCAAGGATTAGAATTGCAAATATGGGCACACCAATCCTCGCGTCTTGTGGTGTTACAGTGGTCTAGGGTTCGAATCTCGCTATGGCCTCTTGTAAATATATAAAAATTTTAATTATTTTTTCAGGTAGAGGAAACAAATTCTAAGTCCAAAATAAGAGAAAATAGAAAATAAGAGCTGCCCTTTGAGGTTATGAGGGAGACCCTGTCCTGGAGCACGGGTGGTGGTCAAAAACTACTGCAGCAGATACCCCTGCCTGTTATTATGAATCAGCCAATCAGAGATACTGCAGTAAGAAAGGGTGTAGCCGGGGAGGGGGGTAACCTTGATCAAGTAACCAAGGTGTTTATGTGCAAACATTCCACAATAGCCAATACAGACCTGTAAATTAATGCGGCAACGGGCCGAATCAAACAGGTTTAAGCCACTTTTTCAAAGCTTGATTATGTATCCAATTTGTGTGAGTGAGCCCACCCTCTCTTGACCGCCTCAAGTTGAGTCATAACCAAAGCCCGCTCCACTCAGCCTAGGCCTTTGGCGCCGACCACGCACCTTCAGCACGCCGCGGTTGGTGGATAAATACGAGGTGTCTTGGACAAAGATAAGTAGAGTCTCCCACATATCGACGATAAACCATACATGAACCTGTAGATGAATGTTGCCAACTGTCAGAATCAAACGTGCTGTACTGTACTCTTGGTACTTTTGTAGGTAGCAGACTACACAAAAAATATCTATTTCGAATCTCTGTGAAACCCTGCAGAATGTTGACATGTCCTGCCATCCATGATTTATCAATCGGTCTATTTCTATGGATGGAGCCTTCACAATCACCTGGCATAGTGAAGGTTGTCTTAGAGCTTGTTTTTACAAAATGGCTTCCAAAGACAGCTGATCATAGTGTGATGTTGAAAGCTTTGCTAGTACAATCATGGCATGTAACACAACCTTCAACTAAGACATTCTCAGCTTTGAACCTTATCTTAGGTCATACTGAACCGCATTGCTCATTTTATCATCCACTTTACTTTCAAAATTTATACAGATCAGATACATGTGGATTTTCAAGTCCATGTGTATAGAGAATGTCAAGAATTAGTGTAGACCAAACACAGCATTAACATTGCGGTAGTCCAAAGTTAAAGGTGCGTGTTTCGATCGTCTTTGGGACCCCCCCCTGATTTACTTCCTCGGAAGTAGTATCGATTTTGATATCAATGAAAGGCCGTAGTTTTCTCATTTTCGTCCGAAATTTGAGCCTTCAAATCCATTTCAATTCCCAAGATATAAACAAAAAAAACTGCCGTTTATTGGTTAACCCATCAATTAGCACGTAGTGAATGGGCTTTGCAACATGCATTATTTCGTCTACATCAAAACCGCAAGGTTATTTCCCAAGGTACTTGATGGGGTGGTCATGTGCACGTACCAGACTCTCATATCAAGTAGAGAACACAATACACACAAATCGGAACAAGCACCTCAAACTTTTAAGAATAAGTACCCAAATAACACCTTATACTGTAGTTTCAAGTAATATAAAACAAAATCAAAAATACAAAATTCAAGACCCAAACCACAAACATTTCTCTGCAGTTTGGTTCCTCACACCACATCAATGCTTTATATTAATTTTCTACACATGACACAATACACACAGCCCAGCAAAACAAAGTCTGACCTAGATACATCACTCCATAGTACTATGAAACACCAACTTCCAACTGAACAACTTTGCGATAAATGTCACTTTTTTTGACATCATCCGCGGGAAATTTTCGGAGCAAGAAGCGCCCCAATTTAGAATTTTCGCATATGGATGGCAACTAATGTTTGAGTAGTCGGCAATCAATTGTCCCACACTAAAACCCTTTGACTAAGAATCTGTGTGTAATAGACTGTACCTGCTACTGAGGTTTAACCCTTCAATCAGGATACATTTCTGTATTAATTTCAAACATGTACGTCAATGGCTTTTTAAAAAAATGGCTTCCAAAGACACATGTCCATTTGGGAGCCCTCCAAAATGACTACCTTGTTTTGCGCAAAATAATCCAAATATCCAAATTGGGGAGATTTTTAAAAAACCATTTTTTGGTCACACTTCACCGATTATGCCAAAATGCCTCATTTTCGTTTATTTGGGTGGGGGGGGGGCAAAGGGGGGAAATTGCCCACCCCCTGCCCCTGTGTGCCACCCAACTGTGGCACATCCACACCTTACCGTAATATATTTTGTGTGTTTCGTTATCCTTTATTTTCCGGGATAAATCTCCGTACTATCCCTGGTAACTGATTGGTCGTGAAATGACATTCTGTAAGGGCGACGTTGGCATATGCCAATTTGCCGTCAAACAAATGTGTACTACCATCTGTCGGCATTGTTTATGTTACTGTCGGGCACTCGTATTGTGGATAGACAGTTTTCGGTTTGATAGATAATGTTGGCACCTTGCAATTAATTCTACAATCCATACAATACCACATACAACTTTGACACATTATGCTTGCACTGTTCCTACTTGCGCAAAGATGCCTCGCTCCACTCAGCCAAGGGCTTCACCCTTGACACACACCTTTGGCAAAGACTAGGCTTGTTTGGACTCATTTTAATACATTTTTCATGCTTATTCCAAATATGGTCATGAAAATGTATTTTTTTAAACAAATTGTAGCAAAAAATTGCAATATCCTGATATAGAGGCATATTATGTAATAAAGCATAAGGCATGCAGCTATTGGATTAAATAGCTGCCGTAGGCTTTATTCCATTTAATTCTATGTAAGTATAGTCTCCTGCAGCAGCCCAAGGTTAAGCAACTTAACATATTAGTTTACATCTGTTTGTCTATAGGCACGTTTGTGAATTGTAGGGAGAGAGAATCTTGTTGAAAAACCAAAATGTTTGAACAATCACTGATACAGCGGCCACAATCAAAAGCTTTTATATTGAAATGTGTGTATAAATGAAGTAATCTGCTACTGAATTGAAATATTGATTTACATCCATCTGGGCATGATCTGTAAAGAGAGAGCAATTTGTCAAGAAATTAATACATTACACTGATAAACCTGCCTGCAGTAAAAACTTTAAGCATAGCAACTAGGACAGTATACGATGTGGGTGATATTGGAAAACAGGAAAGATGTCATGGAAATAGGTCAACATTTTGCCTAAATAAGAATAAAGTTGCTACTGAATTATATAGATTTTCTGAGCACTACCTGCATGCCTTTCATAATACAGCATTTCTGACTGGCTAATTACATCATATGAAAAAAAAAAAAAAAAAAAAAAAAAAAAAAAAAAAAAAAAAAAAAAAAAAAAAAAAAAAAAAAAAAAAAAAAAAAAAAAAAAAAAAAAAAAAAAAAAAAAAAAAAAAAAAAAAAAAAAAAAAAAAAAAATCTGTAAGGGACGAATTCAATACTCAACTGGCGGGCATTTTCCGGTTCTGCCCGGTTCCGCACGGTTCAATTAATTCTTTGAGATTGCTGAATTACTTAATTGGATTGAAGGATTCAGAAGATTGAGCGGATTAAATGAACCGCCTGGAACCGGGCAGAACCGGAAAATGCCCACCGGTTGAGTATTGATTTGGTCCCTAAGAAATTCGCAATTTTGTATTTCGCTCTGTAAACGGACAGAAATTATAGCACAGTGGTCTATGGGACCGTGGGAAACAAGCATTTGCTCATAACACAAAACCTCAAGTTCAGGATCAACTGAAAAATCGGCAGTTTGCTTTCAAGGTTAATGTAATAAGATCTGCTTATATTGATACTGATCACCCTGTAATTGCAGGCACGTCAAGTCTGGGAATATAAACTAGTAAACAACAAACAGTATCATCTAATGGTAATAAGTGAGATAGACATGCACACATGCGGTCAAGGTAACATCATCATCTCTCTACGGAAATGTGGACGTGCTGGACTCGACACCCACATACAATGCATCAGCTTTACACACCAAAGCTGTCAGGTTAACATTTTTGTGTTAATGACTGTAGAAAATTACTACAATCATCACTATATTTTCACATTTTTACCAAGAAGATACAACATATGCTTTTCCTCCCTCCAGAAACATTAAACCCAAGTTCTAATGATAAAACATGTTTGTGAAATTTGAGAATGTTTCAAATATGATCCCTTAAATTTGTTCCCTTTTGACATTAAAAACTGTTACTGTTTGTCAGCGAGACAGGGGGTACTATACTGACTTTATATTCTACAAAAGACAAACATGATGGATTAGCTATGGTATCATTTAAGGGCTTACTCAGAGATTTGAAATATATATTTTTGTAGTAATTAAAATAGACATCTATAACTAAAGATAGTGCAAATATTTTACACTGCCAAACATATTTTTAAAATTTGGAGATCCATAGAGGTCAATGGCAATGACCTTGTTTGTTATTTATCTCAATAACCAAATACAAAAGAGAGTGCCAACCACTTTTGCTGCAATTCCTGTGGAAAAGTTAACAATTTGAGATCATTTTTAAAGAAATCCGTGCAATATTAAAAATATGACCTTTGGTGATGACCTTTGACATTTGACTATTTTTGTCTTATACCTCCATAACCATACACTGTAGGTAGTACAAACTATACTTTTTTTAAATCCTTGTAACAAGACAAACACTTTGGTTACCTTTTTACAGCAATCCAAGCATTTTTCATTTTTGACCCCTGTATTCCGAATTTTCCCCCTCCTGGATTAGAAGACAAATCCACTGAGAAATTATGCTCTGCTCTCCACGGTCAGTTTTAAACGGCACTTAATGAGAAACCTTCTCATAGAGCATACTATTTCTTAGACATTATATTCACAGCTGTTTGAACCCATGCTAATTGTCTCTTATTTTTAGAACAATTTTAAGTAGTGGCAACACAATTTTGATAACTGATATAGGTAGGGACATGCAAGAGCTATTATCTCTGCAAAAATCAGACAAATCCATTGGGGGAATCTTGCCATATAGGCCTACAAAGGTCATGATTTATATGTTATAGCGCCCTCTATATGTCCATTCTCCATAGAAAGACGTGAGAATCTAGCTTTTTAAGAAAAATTACATTTTCCCCCAATTAAATTTCATACAATTTACACTGGATACACCTAGTGGACTATTTTAAATAATTCAAATCAGTGGTCAAAACTGTGTCACCGGCAATAATTTTTGTTTTTATTTTAGTTTTGTCATAATAAATGAGACTTTCAAACAGTTGTGTATTCACATGTTTGGAGATGGATGGACAACCCAGGAAAACAACACCTCCATAACATGAGTGATGAAGGCTTAAACGGTCATTCCTCCAAGTAATATTACATTGACTTAGTCTAGTGTCAAGACTTCAATGAGGATTTATATGCCTGACTGAATAAAGCTCTATAAACCTCACTGAAGTCTTGACACTAGACTAGTTCTGTGTAATATTACACAGAGGAATAACCTATAAAACTCATTCTTGATGTATCAACTTGTATGTTTCAAAATGACTGGTATCACAGCCACACAGGTCCAATTCCTCAGAGGATCGCTGCAGAATTCAAACCCTTGAGTGAAAACTTAAAGGATTTGACTGTGCACTCATTTGAGAGAATTTCCTGTTTGTGATCCTCAAAGTTACCTCCATGATTTTCCTAATATTAAAGCTTGGTAGACTTATAAATCCCCCGATGGTGATCTCGGGGTGTCGCACCATATAGCCAAATACCATGAATCCTGACCTGCACTGGCGACTCGCGGGAAACTTGTGGACATGACTTCGGGATTACAGACACACATAACACAGGGCCAATTCCTTGGAGGATTGCTGCAGAATTGAAACCCTTGAATGAAAACTTACAGGATGTGACTGTAGACTCATTTGATAAGATTTCCTGTGAGTGATTCCTATAGTTAGCCCCATGATTTTCCCTAATACTAAAGCTTGGTAGATTTGTGAATCCTCCGATTATCCCCTAGGTGAACTTGGGATGTCGCACCATGTGAACAAACCTCCCCTTGGAGGTAACAACTAAATACCATGAATCCTGACCTGCACTGGTGACTCGCGGGAAACTTAGGAGGATTATCAACGTGTAGACACAACTTCGGGATTACATTCAACACTCCAAGGCTCAGAATCCCTCTAAGGATGGGAAGTGAAGGAACTAAATGTGCCTTACATTAGCAGCCACAAATGGTAACTTATTGCAAATGATATTTTGTTATAAAGCTTTTATGAAGCTGCAATCACACAAAAGGAAAGGGCACTTTAAGTTACGAAAGTTCTTAGTACCTTTAATGTGTATTGAATTATTAAGTTTACACAGCTCTCAGATATGTGGAGCCATTGTCTGTTGCCAAAAGAATATTTAAAGGCTGACTCAGAGAATTCCCGATGAGGGCACTCTCAATTTCCAAACAAATCATGTTTTTTGCATATATATAATGCTTGTCCACATAATAATCATTGTGTGACATAACTAAGCTCAAATCGAGGTATAACCTAGATAACAATTACCCTATGGTACTATAAACCGACAAACTCCAACTGACAAACTTGAGATCAAGATGTCACTTTTTTTGACATCATCAGCGGGAAATGTTTCGGAGCAAGAAGCGCCCCAATTTAGAATTTTCGCATATTTGGATTGCAACTATCGTTGAGTAGTCGGCAATCAGATTGTGCCCACAGCTAAAAATCCTTTGATCTAGACATCTGTGTGTAATCGACTGGTACCTTGCTACTGAGTTTAACAACCCTTTCAAGCAGGATGATTTCCCTTCCTAGTTAATTTCAAACATGTAAGTCAATTGCCTTTTAATGGCTTCCCAATGACACATGGTGCATTTGGAAGCCACTCAAAAAGACTAGCCTTGTTTTTTTGCGCAAAATATCCAAAATTGGGAGTATTTTTAACCAATTTGGCTCAAAATCCGATTTATGCCAAAAATGCCTCATTTTTTTCTTTTATATTTGTTGGGGTGGGGGGGGGGGGGCAAAAAGGGGGTAAATTTGCCCACCCATCCCCTGTGGTGCCACCACTGATGCACATCATCACCTTACCAGTAATATATTTGTGTGTTTTCGTTATACTTTTTTTCCGGGATAAATCTTCCGTACCTATCCTGGTAACTGATTGGCGAGAAAATGACATTCATTTAAGGGCGACTTGGCATATCATTGCAGTCACACAAATGTGATACTACCAATCTGGCGGCATTGTTTTATGTTCTGTCGGGCATTCTTATTGTGGTTAAAGAAATGATTCGGTTGATAGATACTAGTTTGGCACTGCATTAATCATCCATCCATACAATGACCAACATCCAACTGTTGACCGCATTATGCGTTGCACTGTGCTATTTCGCAAGATGCTCGCTCGCACTCAGCCAAGGGCTTCACCCTTGCACCCCCCTTTGGCAAACTAGGCTTTTTGACTCATTTTAATTTAATACATTTTTCATGCTTATCCAAATATGGTCAATGAAAAATGTATTTTTTTAACCATTGTACAAAAAACATGCAATAATCCTGATTGTTTGTTTGCTCGTGTCCACAAGTCATTTGTTAATGATGCTTTGTGGTGGTGCTCAGGATTTATTCAGCTCAGTGTGCTGTGATCTGGGGGCGCGTTGTATCCATGATACGGACTCTCCTAACTTGGCCCGCTATTTGAGGCTGGGGGGATTGGGACAGTCAGGGGTTTACAACCCTATATCCTGATATAGAGGCAATATATGTAATAAAAGCATGAGGCATGCATCTATTATTAAATTAGCTGCCGTAGGCTTTATTCCCTTTAATTCATTCAGTTAGTCCTCCTGCAGCAGCCGCAGCCAAGGTTAAGCAACTTAACATATTAGTTACATCTGTTTGTCTATAGGCACGTTTGTGAATTGTAGGTAGAGTATAATCTGTGGTTGAAAACCAAATGTTTGAACAATCACTGATACAGCGGCCACAATCAACAAGCTTTATATGAACTGTGTTATAAATGACCGTATCTGCTACTGAATTGAAATATTTGTTTACATCCATTCTGGGCAATGAATCCACTGTAAAGAGAGAGCATTTGTCAAGACATTAATACATTTACACTGAGAAACACTGCCTGCAAGTAAAAACTGTTAAGCATAGCAACTAGGCAGTCTCCGATGTTGGTGATATGGTGAAAACAGGAAAGATGTCTGAAATAGGTCAACATTTTGTCCTAAATAAGCATAAAGTGCTCAACTGAAATTTATAGATTTTTCCTGAGCACTACCTGCATGCCTTTCATTATACAATCATTCTGACTGGCTAATTACATAATATTGGTGTTCGTTTAAGGATCATTTCGTGATCCACAGCCCCTCGTTCACCCCCGGTTCCCCCCCCCGCCCCCCCCCCCCCCCCCCCCCCGACGCTTTACCTAAAAAACGTGTGAGATTTTTATATCATCTGAACCGTTAAACATTAGTAACCCTTGTAATCTAAGCTTACGTGCAAATCGGTCGTATCTTTCTGTAAGGGACGAATTCCATACTCAGCTGGCGGTCATTTTCAGGTTTCTGCCCGGTTTTCCGCACGGTCAATTAATTCCTTGAGTTTGCTGAATTACTTAATGGATTGAAGGATCAAGAAGATTGAGCGGATTAAATGAACTGCCTGGAACCGGGCAGAACCGGAAAATCCCACACGCCGGTTGAGTAGTGATTTGGTCCCTAAGAAATTCGCTTTTGGTATTTGCTCTGTAACCGGACAGAAATTATTATCATCAGTTGGTCCTATTGGACGTGGGAAACAGCATTTGCCTCATATAACACAAACCCGCACGTTCAGGATCAACTGAAAAATCGGCAGTTTGCTTTCAAGGTTAATGTAATAAGATCTGCCTTATATTGATACTGATCACCCTGATTGCAGAGCACGTCAAGTCTGGGAATATAAACTAGTAAACAACACCCAGTTCAATAATGGTAATAAGGTGAGATAGACATTGCACCATGTTGTCAAGGTAACATCATCATCTCTCTACGGAAATGTGGACGTGCTGGACTCGACACCCACATACAATGCATCAGCTTTACACACGAATGCTGTCAGGTTAACTTTTCTTGTGTTAATGACTGTAGAAATTACTACAATATCACGATATTTCAAATTTTTACCAAGAAGATACAACATATGCTTTTCCTCCCTCCATAAACATTAAAACCCAAGTTCTAATGAATAAAACATTTGTGAATTTGAGAATGTTTTCAATGAGCCCTTAATTGTTCCCCCCCTTTTGACATTAAAAAACTGGTACTGTTTTGTCAGGCGAGACAGGGGGTACTTACTGACTTTTATATCCTACCAAAATACAACAGATGGATTAGCTATGGTATCATTTAAGGGCTTACTCTAGATTTGAAAATATAATATTTTGCTGGTAATAATTAATATAGACATCTTTAACTAAGAGAGGGCAAATTTGTTACAAACACTTCCAAACATATTTTTAAAATTTGAGATCCATAGAGTCAATGGCAATGACCGTTGTTTTGTTATTTATCCATAACCAAATACAAAAGAGAGTGCCAACCACTTTTTGCTGCAATTCCTGTGGAAAAGTTAACAATTTAGATCATTTTAAAGAATCCGTGCATATAAAATATGACCTTTTGGTGATGACCTTTGACATTTGACTATTTTGTCTTATACCTCCATACCCATACACTGTAGGTAGTACAAACTATACTTTTTTTTAAAAATCCTTGTAAGCAGACCAACACTTTGGTTACCTTTTTACAGCAAATCCAGCATGTTCATTTTTACCCTGTATTCCGAATACTTTCCCCCTCCTGGATGAGAACACATCCACGTGATAAATTATGCTCTGTCCTCTCTCAAACGGTTCATTTTGAACGGCACTTCAATATGAGAAACCTTCTCATAGAGCATACTATTTCTTAGACATTATATTCACAGCTGTTTGAACCCATGCTATTGTCTCTTATTTTAGAACAATTTTAAGTAGTGGCAACACAATTTTGATAACTGATATAGGGTAGGGACATGCAAGAGGCTATTAATCTCTGCAAACATCAGACAAATCCATTGGGGAATCTTGCCATATAGGCCTAAAAGGTCATGATTTATATTTTTATAGCGCCCTCTATCTGTCCTTCTCCTAGAAAGACTGAGAATCTAGCTTTTTAAGAAAACATTACATTTTCCCCCAATTAAATTTCATACAATTTTTTACAACACCTGTATACACCTAGTTGACTATTTTTACATCATTCAATCATTGGTCAACAAACTGTGTCACCGCAATAATTTTTGTTTTTATTTTCAAGTTCTGTCATATAAATGAGACTTTCAAACAGTTTGATTACATTTTTGGAGATGGCTGGCCCAAAACCCGGAAAACAACACCGCATAACATGAGTGCATGAAGCTTAAAACGGTCATTCTCCAAGTAATATTACATTGACTTAGTCTATTTGTCAGACTTCCATGATGATTTATATGCTGACTGAATAAAGCCTATAAACCTCACTGAAGTCTTTGCCACTAGACTAGTTCTGTGTAATATTACACAGAGTAATAACCATATAAACTCATTCTTGATGTAATCACTGTCTGTTTCAAATGACTGGGATCACAGCCACACAGGTCCACATGCCTCAGAGGATCGCTGCAGAATTCAAACCCTTGAGTGAACTGAAAGTATTTGACTGTGCACTCATTGAAGAGATTTCCTGTTTGTGGATCCTCAAGTTACCTCCATGAGTTTCCTAATCTTAAGCTTGGGTAGACTTTAAACCCCCGAGGTGAATCTCGGGGTGTCGCCCAGAGGCCAAATACCATGAATCCTGACCTGCACTGGTGACTCGCGGGAAACTTGTGGACATGACTTCGGGATTACAGACACACATAACACAGGGCCAATTCCTTGGAGGATTGCTCCTTCATATTGAAACCCTTTAAGAAAAACTTACAGGATGTTACGGTAGACTCATCATTTTGAATAAGATTTCTGGTGATGATTCCTATAGTTTAGAGCCCAATGATTTTCCCTAATACTAAAGCTTTGGGGGGTAGATTTGTGAATCCTCGATATCCCCTAGGTGAACTGGGATGCGCACCCTGTGAACAAACCTCCCCTTGGAGGTAACAACTAAATACCATGAATCCTGACCTGCACTGGTGACTCGCGGGAAACTTAGGAGGATTATCAACGTGTAGACACAACTTCGGATTACTTCAACCTTCCAAGCTCATAATCCCTCTAAGGATGAAGTTGAAGGACTAAATGTGCCCTTACTTAGCACACAAATGGTAAACTATTGCAAATGATATTTTGTTATAAGCTATGAATCTTCAAATCACACAAAGGAAACGGCCTTTAATTACGAAAGGTTCTTAGTACCTTTAATGTGTCTTGAATTATTTAAGTTACAACTCTCAATATTTGGAGCCATTTGTCTGTTGCCAAAAGAATATTTACAGGATGACTCAGGAATTTCCCGATGAGGGCACTCTCAATTTCCAAACACACAATGTTTTTTTGCATATATATAATCCTTGTTCCACATAAGCATCATTGTGTACATACAGCTCAAATTCGAGGTCCTTCCTATAAAATCACCAACTTTGGTATAAAATTCTGGATCCGAATTTTTGTTACACACGGTATCCTACACACGTTTATAACTGTTATACTGTGCATGAAACGGAAAATCCGAATCATCTCAAATCTCACTAAGTATTTTAATATAGGCACAAGGGAAGGTTTTCTAACCTTATAAAGCAACCATTTCTCATTTGAAGTTTATTATCTAAATTTCAAGAAACTTAAAACTGACTCAAAACACCTTTTCCTGTTAAAAACAAGATGTCAAGTCCAGTGGCATACCGAGGCAGTCGATCCAGAGGGGGCAAATTTCCAAGTCGTCCCGCCAGAGGGGGCAAAATTCATAAATCGATCCGGTGATTTGCTCCAATTAAGTTTGAATTTTAAAAAAATGCACGCATAGCATGCGAAAATTGCAAATTTTACTTTAATTTTGCCCAAATTTGAACTGAAATTGGTTGAAATTCCCCATATCGTCCCACTTTTTCAAGCCAGAGGGGGCAACTTCCCCCCCACCTCCCGGTCGGTACACCACTGGTCTAGTCAAATTGACCATCTGTGTAATATTTTATGATCAATTCCAGACATTTAAAACTATTCCACTTGTGTATTGGTCTGGAGAAAACTGGGGGATATTCACAGTGCCTGTAGGGCTCTATACTCATCCGCCCACATTTATTCTTCAGATTATCCAGCTAACACACAATTTCAAGGACATGAAGTGATCATCTTTTTTACTCTCCATAGTACATTTTAACTCCAGGGGAATCTGTGATGCACGGCGACAGAATGGCTAAGATGAACTTTCTCCGAATAGGCCAAAACCCTAGATATTGTGTTCCCTATCTTAAGGCTAAATTTGGATTTATTGAATGAGCAAAAATAGTGGTTCCAACATGATGTACATGATATTTGACTATACAAAATTGCCACCAGCATACTTGTTTCTGGGACACTCAAATGATGTGTAATATTCAGTGTCTTGGAAGTCTTTCTTTAGATGAAGCTTTCAAATTGTCTGTGCTGTCTTAAAGGAACATTGTATTGTTTTTTTTTTTTAAATGGCAGATATACCAAATTTTACATTGAAAAGGGGGTAGTTGATGTACCAGAAGACCAATTTTGTATGTACCCATATTTAACTATTTCAACCTTGGTAGATTCTGTAGGTTATAACACATAAGTCAATGGCTTTTAAGATGCTTTCCAAATGACTACCGGCCATTTGGGAAGCCCTTTCAACACCACTGACCTAAGACTAGGCTTGTTTGGACTCGTTTGGATGCATTTTTAATGCCAATTCCAAATATTGTCATGCAAATGCATATAATTTTGAAATATTTGAGATAAATATTGAAAAAATAAAAGTTGATTCTAAAGGACAATAGTCATCCACAGGGCCCAGAGCATTAAGACACACCCCTGAACTGATTATACCCTTGATACCTCTAAATGGGTATCAGTGGAAGACAATTCCATAACTTTCTATCAGACTTTATTCCCAGCATTTAACCTAAAATATCTTGATATTGCTGCGGAACCTGCTGGGGAATACTGTCTCAATTCCATGTACCTAGCCTTGGTGTATGACATGTAAATGTTGATTTAAGTTTTCTGCAGTGTGTGAGAATGCATATTTTCTGGGGAGAATGGGTTATTTCAGATGAATCACACACAACCCATGTTGAAGGCACAACCTAAATTGAGTACTTTACATACATATTCATTTGACATAGCAATGGTTAGGTCTAGATCAATGCATGGGTGTCACATGCATTGCATATGGTGCCTATTTTCTATGGAGAGTGGTCAGATGAATCCCATATACCCCTATGGAAGGAACACTCAAATTGAGCACTTTACACCCATATATGGGACCCATATTCATTTGACATAACCATGGTAAGGTGTAGATCAATGCATGGGTGTCACATGCACTGCATATGATGCCTATTTTCTACAATGGTTAGGTATTGGGTGTCACATGCATTGCATATGGCGCCTATTTTCTATAAAGAATAGGTTATTTCAGATGAATCCCATACACCCCTATGGAAGAAACAACTAAAATTGAGTATTACTTCTAAATTCATTTGACAAAGCCATGGTCAGGTCATGATCAATGCATGGCGTCACATGCACTGCATATGACAACCATGCAGTGGTCATGACCCTGATCATGGCTATTTAAAACAAATTCAACAACCCATCATGTGGGAGACAAAATTCATCTAGAAATGGGTGTTTCCATAAGGTGACACCCTTTTCTGACATACTTTTCTGACACCCTATGAATTCAGAAACCTTAACGGAATAAACCACATAAACCGTGGAAAAGGGTGTCACCTTATGGAAACACCCTCTAGAAATGGTCAATACATCATCACCTTTATATAACCGTTCCCTGCCTTTTGTGCTCTACATGAATGAAGCAGTTTCTGAGGAATGTTGTAAGTAGCATATTTCACCCAGCCTGCTATTCTCCAGCTCTACACAACAAGTTGCATATAAACTGTGTTACCTTAGGGGGAAATCAATTGTAGTGTTGACCAGACCACAAAAGCTCACTATGTTAAATGGAATGGGAAATAGAGTTAATCGTTTATGGATTAAAGACAAGCTGAGCACCCTGGACCAAACCTTTCTGCCGGGACTGACCCAGACTGGCAGGGCAAGGAAATTTCAATTCTTCATCATTTAATAAAAAGCTTTTGATGATGATAATAATTCAAAATTTAAGTTCTACCATCAAAGCATCAGCCTCAAGTCCACCATTCATTCCATCTTGGCATTTGTAAAATATTTAGCCTGCATGGATCTTTTTGTATGATGATGATATATGTGAAAAATTATCATGCTTTGTTTATAGTTACCGATAGTTAGTCTGTGGGTTACAATAATGCTCACAATTAACACTCATATTAAAATGATATTGTGATCTTTTTTTTAAAACATTGACAAATTATTTGTTGCAGAGTTCGTCAGCTTCTTCCACAGGTGAAAAAGTTTTTTTGTTGTTTTTTCCACTTGGAAGAAACAGGTTTATTCTACTTTTATGGAAGAAACCTGAAGTGAAAAAGTCATTTTATTTTTTTTATTTTAATGCCAATGACATATTTGCGGTTGTATATTATATAGTGAATGAAATATAGTGAAATAATGGAAAATAACCATTCAGGGACCCCCCCACTTACAACATGCAATTGCATAATTTCATGGGCTCTATATCAATACAAAGGAACTGGAAGAAACTGTTTCTATAGACACTTTTCACACCAGAGATGACAAGTATTTGTGATGTTGCCAGAGACTCCTTGAAAAGACTTGCAGCTTCAAAATTTCTTAAGCATTTTTTTAGTCCCCTGAAAATTGCCCATGTGCTTTCCCATTAAGTATAAAGCTGCAGAACCTGTATGTATTATTTTAAGCGTGCAGTGATTTGCATTGTGTTTGTGTCTTACAATGTAATTGGGTCAAAATGCCCAACTGGAAAAAGCAACATACAACAATTAGTTTGACTTGTGGTATCCAGTAAAATGCATCCTCAAAAGTTGCCCAAAGGATAAATCAGCCACCATGATGTCAGAAAGTTATTACATTTTATCAATTTCAGTCCATGCCACATCGTGTTGAATGTCTCATTTATTTTGATAAACGAGATAACACAAAAATATCAATGGCGACCACTTTTGACAATAATTGAATATTTTATTCCACTAAACTACATCCTGTGCAATTTGAAGAAGTTTCTTTAATTTCATTACGAGGCAAATATGATTTTTCCTAAAAATCTAGTTTTTTACACGTTTTTCTATGGGGAATAAGCATATAGATTGTTTCCTAATAACTACAAATCAGGACCTTGTAGGCGTCCATGGCAAGGATTCCTGAATGGATTGTTCCACAAGTACTAGGCGCTTGCATGCCCTACTTTCCCCAGTTGTCAAAAATTTGTCGCCATTGCTTAAAATGCTCTAAAAATAAAAGAGACAATTTTAAATGGGGACCAGTTGTGATGCCTATCATTCTCTTTGCATTTGACATGTGAAGGCTTAACCCCTACACTTTTCAACTAGTCTGGCAAATTCAGTCGAACGAGATTCCTTGTCTGTTGTCAAAGAACTACCATTCACATGACGCTCCATCAGCAAATCAACTATGTCTACATTTAAACAAATTAGGGATAAGACTTAGTAAATAATGAAACTTAGCTATTTAGGGACAAAAAATGAAGTTAATGATGACATGCAATGGATCATAATCCAAACAAAGCAATACAAAAGAATTTATGTAACCAAATGCACCACATTGATTCCGACTGTCCATCAAAATTCTGGCATTTTGCTCACATTTCCTTTAGCTTCATAAAATAGATCACCTTTACATACAAATTTACTTGGAACTAAACCATGGCAATTTCACATTGAACTACAATGTAAGCAATCACTATTTTTTTCCAAAAAGAACAAAGGGCTGATCTTAGGTGTTTCCACAAGGGCCCCATAGGTAGGTCCAGTTGTCTTTCTTTTCCATCACTTACCCTCCTACACTGTAATACGGTCCAGTTCACAATCAAAATAATGCTGCCTTATAGGCACAGTCCATACTAAATGCATTCTATTGTTATATGCACTAAGTTGGTTTGTAAGGAGTTCCACAAATACTGTTGTCAAGTCTAGTATTTTCTCTACTACCAAAGTTTTACACTAAGGAGTATAACACTATGAAACTTGACACAAAGGTGCAGACCTGTTACTTAATTGAGGCTGTATGAAATTTTAATTTGTATGAGTTTTGCGGAAGATATAAGTCAAGGAACAAAAGCATCTCAGGGGCAATCTGTAATGTTTTCCATTTTTACTTTATTGCCCAAGACTCATTAACGTGAAACTCAAATTTGCAAAAACTCCTTATAGTGCAGAAAGGAAGAGGGAACACTTTTTTCTTTTAAAAACTACCCCTTTATCTGCAATTAAGCCCATTATATACTTCCAGTCGCATCGAGTGATTTCTTCTCATGAGCATACGTACCACTTGATCTTGGGTCAAAAACCGCTATTGCGCCACCAATCTGTCACTGCACTGGAAGTATTCTTAACTTTAGTCCATGCATCAATTGCTCGTCACAAGGTTGCAGACGTGATTATACTATGCAATAGTCGATTTTTGCATTTTTTAAAATTTATTTGTGTGTGCTGTCGCCTCTTATTTAACCAGTATTATCTCATATCATTATTATTATTATCATTTTCTTTACTTTCTCTAATATCTTGAGCAATTCACTTCCGTATCTAAGCTTAATTAGGCCTAGATCCCTTATGACAATGGCATTATATACCACAAAAAATACGCTCAGGGACCTTCATGTTGAGAGATGGCACGTTTACACATACCGCTTTTTAATAACGAAACTATTAATCATTCATAAGATGCCCCCTTTATGATTCCCGCTACGGTTTGTGATCGTGAAGTTTCAGTGACCACTCCCGCCTCCCGGAAAAAATCGACCAGTACTCTTTCAGCTCGGGTCAAGTAATACTGCATTCGTGGATTGGAATAGTAAGATCGTCATCATCAGTTATACAAATGATAGGAACTCCCGTCAAAATTGTTGAAGGGAGGCATAGAATCGGATAACATCTTGGTTTTTTTTTAATTGAAAGTTTTTTTTTTTTTTTTTTTTTTTTTTTTTTTTAAACTTCAATATAAAAACATTCAGTTGGTAATATTTTAACGAACACGACATTGATCTAACCTTTTATTGGGATTTTTTATTTTGAAGTACGTGCAAGTTTCTCTCCCTTTACCCTATCGGAAAATGAGTCCTTCATTCTTGAAAATTGACTATCGGTTCAAATGTACTAAAATTTGCATGCAAAATAACATGATTTTAATAATGTTGGGGATTTCGCATGGATAGTGAACTAAACTGTGGAGTTTTGTGACTGATCTGTGAAGTTTGGGTGACTGTTTTCTGCTGTTTTATTTTTTTTCGAGTCGATAGAGTAGTATAGTATGGGTACCATTCCGCAAGATACGTGGGCTACGCACGGTGTATATCGGTTTGTCAGAGCAAACGGGCGTGAACGGTGAATCATGACAGGCAGAGGGTTTACGCGTAAGCTGCCTTGGCCGTGGAGAGCACATTGCGTTATTTTTTTTTTGATGTGGGTGGGGGGGGGGGGGTGAGGGTAGAACATCCATTTCGCTTTCTGTTAATAAAGCTCTACATGTTAAAAATACCTTGCGTTTGTATGTAACACAATATCCTCTAAGTGCAAAAAAAGTCCGAGGAAAATGAAGGCTATTTAAATGTTCAATGGACCTAAAGGGCTTATAACTTACTAAATCGTGCTAAGGTTCCAGGCCTGAGAATGACGTACAGCGGCCCGTTTATTCACACTTGCTGTGCTTAATTCACGATGCTCGCTTAATAAAGTCATATAAAGTTCTAATCTTGCCAACTAACATGAATTCGTACTTATTAAGACTGAATACCGACACATTAAATTTTGCCTCTCAATAAAAATTATTTTGGGATTTTCTTTTTTCAACACCTTTTCAAAATGCTTGGCAGCTTCCGGTGTGTGTGGCATAGCCAACACGGTGACCACGAGGCTCATATCATCGAGCACAGAATACACCCCCAGATACAATCCCCGCAAATCCTTGTTAGCCATTGGTCATTGGTTCAACGATGACCTCATACTTATATAGGTCCGCCAAGTTTGGACAAACTCGCCAGAGAAAACCCCACGTTATCAATCTTGACCCAACGGTGCAAGTAAGTAGTCCAATTGTCAAGGTATGTCGCCAGTGTGGTGAAGTGAAAATTAGTTTTAGTAGTTTCGCGCCCATCTACCCTCAGCTATTTTGTTATCATTCGCTGCGATAGGCCTACTGTGGAAAAAGCCTACGGGTGAACAAAGTTAAGTAAAAACACAACACACACATTGGAAAAAAGTAAAGTAAAAAAACAAAAACAAAAAACAATTGAACAAGAGTATCTACCAGACTGATAGACATTGACTTCTTCAACCAGGTATTGTGTGCCAGTCTCCAGAGCAGGAAGGGGCACATATTTTTTGCTAAGGAGCACACTGAATCTACTAAAGGCATAGCATCTCAGCAAAGGGCTGTCATACCTATAAACTGGTTTGATCTTAGCAACCAGGATATTGTGCCATTCACCAAGTGCAGAAGGGGCAATATTTATGCTAAGGAGCACACATGAATCTACTTAAAGGCACAGCAGCCTCAGCAAAGGGTGCAGACTATAACTGTTGATCTTGCAGCCAGGATATTTGCGCTGTTTACCTTCATGTCTGAAACGCTGAAGTGCGCACAGCCCCACGCATTTAATGAACATGATTGCCACTAGACTGTTATCAAAGCTACTAAAATAAAAAATAAAACCTCCCCTCGTAATCGGACAATATAAGAATATCATTGGGATCTCTTGTAGTATGCTACGATCGAGGGTTTAGGGCAAAAGACCCCATCTGCAATAGCTGCTTCATGTTAGATTTGGCAGGTACAACACTTAATAAGAACACAACTGACAAATGGCAGCTATTGCAGATGGGGCCTTCTTGCACTAAACCCTCAAAGTATTTCTGCTGTGCCATGCAGCAAGCTCAGCTGCAGGTGGCAATGATTTGAAGGATTTATAAGGTCATCATGATTTAGCTAAGTGGTTAAGATTGTGTGGGGAAACATTTCTTATATGTTATGCTTTTTGAGTGATTGGTGCAAAATTTAAAATAAATTCTTAATAATCTGTAGCACATTCACCCGCTAAGTGAAAAGTGCAATGCAGCCCTAAATAAGACTTTCAGGTCATCTTGAATGAAAAAATGAATAGATTTCTTGAAAGAATTGAAGAGTTTGTTTCCAAAAACTGATATACCATTTTCAAACAGTTTGAGATAAGCTCCTATGTTGTGGCATCTTCCCTCAGGAATAGAACCAGGGATGTCCAGCACCAAAGGCTAATAATACCCTAACCAGTGGGTCACACTCCCCAGTAGGATGTATACATTTCTATTAATATGATATTAAAGGGGCATTTTGTGATCCACAGCTTCGTCCCCCTAACTTAGTTTTAAAAAAATTGAGATTCTTATATTATCTGAACTGTTGGTCTAAGTATAGTATATGTGCCCAATCTTATGTGCAGATTTGATCTATTTTTGAAGAATTTGTATTTCTGTCTGTAAACGGATAGAAAATACAACACAGCGGTCTATAGGGCAGCATGATTCTAACATTCATGCATAACATCAAAACGCACTGTCAGGATCAACTGAAATTTTGGAAATCAAGGTGCACAGATCACACAATAAACCTTTAATCATCATAATAATTCATAAATAAATCCCTTGCACACTAACAAGTTATTTTGAACTTCATTAACTTCTGCTAAAGTGCACATGATTATATGTGATGTGATCAAGCAAAATGAGTCGGAAGTCGCAAATATTGATTTTGAGATATAGCCAAACAAAGGAGAAAATGTCTTGTTTCCTATTGTTTTTGACACCTTTCAAATGATTATATCTTTGGAATTAATTGGTCAATTTCAATGGAGGTTTCAGCAAAATGTAGCTTTTTAAATGGTGCATACAGTTACATGGAAAAGTAAAAATCAATTCTGACCGACTTCAGACTCATTTTGCTTGATCACATCACATATCTTAAATGAGTGTAATGTGAACATGCTTTATTCACTAATCAAAATTAAGAAATCTTCATTGAAATAAGTTAAAGTGACAGGAGATTATTTTTTAGAATACAAATTTCTCTCAAATTGCACTTGATCGGTTGCAGACCACCTACCGAGAACATTTTGAAATATGTGTACACTCTGCTGGCTGAATCATTCAGACTTCAGACTATGAAGTGAGTGGTAAGTAGCTAGTCTACGACTACAGTGCAAAATTCAGCAGTCTGGCTTATGCCAGTGTGATTGTTTTACCGTAGCCGATTCAAATAGCCACACCATATAGCAGCATTGATAGCAGCAATGATACCTGATGTTTTATCCAAATAGTGAGGCTATTTTGATACATGTTAAATTGAAAGTGGTTATCAGCTGTAGGCCTTTGACTTGACATATATGTACACTGCCGACCCGAGTAAGCCCCCTATCCTCGAGTACCCCCTTCCCCAAGTAAGCCCCCTCCTTTCACTTCCTAAAGGCCAGGCAAGATGACAAAAGTTATTTTATTTCTCATATACATATTGAAGCAATGGAAAACACCAAATTTTGTTCCTGCCAAATATGTGAGCTTCCATGAAATCAAAAAAAAAAAAAAAAAAAAACCAGTGGGTCACACTCCCCAGTAGGATGTATACATTTCTATTAATATGATATTAAAGGGGCATTTTGTGATCCACAGCTTCGTCCCCCTAACTTAGTTTTAAAAAATTGAGATTCTTATATTATCTGAACTGTTGGTCTAAGTATAGTATATGTGCCCAATCTTATGTGCAGATTTGATCTATTTTTGAAGAATTTGTATTTCTGTCTGTAAACGGATAGAAAATACAACACAGTGGTCTATAGGGCAGCATGATTCTAACATTCATGCATAACATCAAAACGTACTGTCAGGATCAACTGAAATTTTGGAAATCAAGGTGCACAGATCACACAATAAACCTTTAATCATCATAATAATTCATAAATAAATCCCTTGCACACTAACAAGTTATTTTGAACTTCATTAACTTCTGCTAAAGTGCACATGATTATATGTGATGTGATCAAGCAAAATGAGTCGGAAGTCGCAAATATTGATTTTGAGATATAGCCAAACAAAGGAGAAAATGTCTTGTTTCCTATTGTTTTTGACACCTTTCAAATGATTATATCTTTGGAATTAATTGGTCAATTTCAATGGAGGTTTCAGCAAAATGTAGCTTTTTAAATGGTGCATACAGTTACATGGAAAAGTAAAAATCAATTCTGACCGACTTCAGACTCATTTTGCTTGATCACATCACATATCTTAAATGAGTGTAATGTGAACATGCTTTATTCACTAATCAAAATTAAGAAATCTTCATTGAAATAAGTTAAAGTGACAGGAGATTATTTTTTAGAATACAAATTTCTCTCAATTGCACTTGATCGGTTGCAGACCACCTACCGAGAACATTTTGAAATATGTGTACACTCTGCTGGCTGAATCATTCAGACTTCAGACTATGAAGTGAGTGGTAAGTAGCTAGTCTACGACTACAGTGCAAAATTCAGCAGTCTGGCTTATGCCAGTGTGATTGTTTTACCGTAGCCGATTCAAATAGCCACACCATATAGCAGCATTGATAGCAGCAATGATACCTGATGTTTTATCCAAATAGTGAGGCTATTTTGATACATGTTAAATTGAAAGTGGTTATCAGCTGTAGGCCTTTGACTTGACATATATGTACACTGCCGACCCGAGTAAGCCCCCTATCCTCGAGTACCCCCTTCCCCAAGTAAGCCCCCTCCTTTCACTTCCTAAAGGCCAGGCAAGATGACAAAAGTTATTTTATTTCTCATATACATATTGAAGCAATGGAAAACACCAAATTTTGTTCCTGCCAAATATGTGAGCTTCCATGAAATCAAAAAAAAAAAAAAAAAAAAACCAGTGGGTCACACTCCCCAGTAGGATGTATACATTTCTATTAATATGATATTAAAGGGGCATTTTGTGATCCACAGCTTCGTCCCCCTAACTTAGTTTTAAAAAATTGAGATTCTTATATTATCTGAACTGTTGGTCTAAGTATAGTATATGTGCCCAATCTTATGTGCAGATTTGATCTATTTTTGAAGAATTTGTATTTCTGTCTGTAAACGGATAGAAAATACAACACAGTGGTCTATAGGGCAGCATGATTCTAACATTCATGCATAACATCAAAACGTACTGTCAGGATCAACTGAAATTTTGGAAATCAAGGTGCACAGATCACACAATAAACCTTTAATCATCATAATAATTCATAAATAAATCCCTTGCACACTAACAAGTTATTTTGAACTTCATTAACTTCTGCTAAAGTGCACATGAGTGTAATGTGAACATGCTTTATTCACTAATCAAAATTAATAAATCTTCATTGAAATAAGTTAAAGTGACAGGAGATTATTTTTTAGGATACAAATTTCTCTCAATTGCACTTGATCGGTTGCAGACCACCTACCGAGAACATTTTGAAATATGTGTACACTCTGCTGGCTGAATCATTCAGACTTCAGACTGTGAAGTGAGTGGTAAGTAGCTAGTCTACGACTACAGTGCAAAATTCAGCAGTCTGGCTTATGATTGTTTTACCGTAGCCGATTCAAATAGCCACACCATATAGCAGCATTGATAGCAGCAATGATACCTGATGTTTTATTCAAATAGTGAGGCTATTTTGATACATGTTAAATTGAAAGTGGTTATCACCTGTAGGCCTTTGACTTGCCATACATGTACACTGCCGACCCGAGTAAGCCCCCTATCCTCGAGTACCCCCTTCCCCAAGTAAGCCCCCTCCTTTCACTTCCTAAAGGCCAGGCAAGATGACAAAAGTTATTTTATTTCTCATATACATATTGAAGCAATGGAAAACACCAAATTTTGTTCCTGCCAAATATGTGAGCTTCCATGAAATCAAAAAAAAAAAAAAAAAAAATGCTACATGCAGGTCAACGAATCATTCCACGGTGGTGCTTAGGCTACCTGGTACATGGTCCGCAGCCCCGTCCGCATCTATAAATAGTGGTGACCCTGCGATTGAACGTGGGGTCAAGCGAGCCTCGATCAAAATGGATCCCGTTTGTACCGTTATTCATACAAACAAAATACTTACACTGGAGTTGATTCTTCAACTCCAATGGATTTTGAGTGGAAAAATATTGATATTAAACATATTTTCGACTTTAGAATATTTGTCAAGTTTTAGTGATTACGTGCTAAACCTATGGGAACAGCGAAAATGACGCTATCTTGGCCGGCCCCCCCTGCATATTTTACAACAATACTAATTTCTTCCTCAATATCTTGCATCTTTGAGGGCTCTGTAGCAGGCCCGTACACAAGGGGGTGCGGTCGCACCCCCCTCAAATTCCACAAAAGGGCAAAAGTTCCACTTTTTGCTGAATTTGTTGACAAAAAGTCCAAAATTTAGAGAAATTTTGACAAGAAAGTCCACTTTTTGGTGATTAAATGTTCAAAAAGTCGAAAAAGGGAACATTTTAGGGGGGTTAAGTCATCTTTTACCAAAACAGGTCCACCTTTTGAAAAAAAGGTCCACTTTTTCGAAGTCCCGCACCCCCCCAAAATAAATCCTGCGTACGGCCCTGCTCTAAATAATCTGGTCTGGCACACTCTGGCCAAAGAATGTTTAGAAAAAAGTAACAGGGGGCAAGTCTAAGTTTAAAATTGGGAAAAAATAGTAAAAACCGGAACTTCCTCGGCCATATTTTGTGTTAGAAATGATTTTAATGATAAAAATCAGCACAATATCAAGATAACAAAGTCTGTGAGTCTTTCTACTGAGTAATTACAGTACTAATTTTACACTCACCCCATAGGAATATTTTGACTAGAAGCCACAGTTTCAGAGGGGATCAAAACTCATTGTTGTCTTCACGCTTCAGTACCTCGAAAAATCTGTGGTCAACTTATGGAATCTTCTTGCTGAATGGGATGCAGAGGTCTAGCAGTCCAAGGTAATACATAATCTAAGTAACTGAGTCACTTTGTTAATGAGAAATTTATGTTTTAATTAGGGCCATTTTGTATGTAAACCAATGGCAATTTATTTGATGGTGTGCAACCAGAATGTGCATAAACCACAAGTGGCCGGTAAAGAACCCTGTGTACACTTGTTGGATCTGTGTACTTGGTAACCTATAAGTAGGGCAAGGGCTATACATCCACACACATGGCCAGGTACACTAAGTCAACACATGATATCTCTCATGATTGCAATTAGAATGCGCACCGGGTTGTCGCCAATATTGACCAATAGCAAACTGAGCATGGTATCACCAGTATCTTACTGTATAAGTGGAAATTTCCGTGTACAGATATTTTCGCGATTTTAACAGTTTTGCCAAATGTGCAAGAATTTAATTTCACGGTATTGACATCAATGCAATACAAATCTTTTGGAAAAAGTTAATTTCGCGAGTTTTATTTTCGCATTTTTATGTTCACTCGCGAAATTCACGAAATTAAAAACCTCACAAAAATTTCCACTTATACAGTATTCTAGCCGTACTCCTACCCGGTGAAATACAATCAATGTCTATTCACTTTGTTGCCAAGAAAACAAATCTTTGCCTCTTGAAATGGACAACTGCGACGTTAGATCAAAACGCTTTGCTGGATGCGCTTGCACCTACATGAGCTGGTCGGGTCAAGAATTTATTATTTAGAGATGAAATCAAGATTTTAAAGTTATGATTAGTTTTAAATTATGTTTGAATTTTAAGATGTAAGAAGGACATTTTCTACAATATTTTTCATAATTGGTGGAACACTTTGTGCAGATTTGGTTCCGCCCCCTCATTTCAATGTTGCATGAGCACGACACATTTGGGCAATCTCGCTCCATATTATTTTCAACACTGACTTGGGAGGGGACGGGGAGGGGGAAAGAAAGCTATAGTTAAAATACGTTTCCAGCCTATACCTCTTGCATAGCTGCCAATTATTAACAAGTGTTCCAAGGACTTTTGAACAAGATTGTAGATTAGAATTTGAAAATGTGAAAAGAATATTTTGTAGGCTAGAATAAATTACATTCTAGAACTTAAAAACATTAATTTTTAAGATTTTTCCTCCACTTACAAACATCGATCCTACAAACTGTTATGATTCAGAATTTTATGTTATTGTAAATAAAATGTCTGCAAACATGCCTGGAAAATATGGGGAACTCACGAATCACATTCCTGGGATATTTTGCTATTTGGAGACAAATTTTTTGTGCTTTAAATAAAGCAATATGTAAGAATTGTATTTTGTAATCTTGAAAGAAAATTTTGATTTTGTTCCCAGGAATTTGGCATTTTTCCTGCCCTGCCTGCAAGGTTGTATCCAAATCTTGAAACTAATGGCAAACTGAGCACCTTGTCTCCAATAACTAATTGTAGCCACACTCTTCAGTGGCACAACAAAATCAATGTCTATTCACTTTGTTCCCAACAAAACAAATCTTGTTCTCTTAAAATGGACAACTCCGACGCCAGTTGAAACTCTTTGCTTGATGTGGAGTGTCTTGATAAACCACTTGGTTTGGGTTATCCTTGGGAAAATTGACTTTTAAATTAGGGTTATTTATACATAAGGGAATGTCAATTTATTCCACTGGTGAGGAACCTATACTATTATGTTTAAGAGCTGGAGACAAGTATTATAGCTTGGATATAGGGCAGGTTTTAGTTTAGAGAGGTGGATTTTGGTCTTGTACTTAGTAATCCAATGCTTTATGTTAGACTTGAGGTTAAGATTAACTTTTCAAGGCAAAGCTAGAATTCAGATTTCAGTTTAAGTAGACTTCCAGGTTTGGATTATGTTTAGCAGACTTTCATGTTGGTCTAGGCTATAGAGTTGAGGTTATGGTGAATGAAAAAGAGGTTTTAGATAACCAAATATGATGGCACAGCTTACACATAAATGATCCTGAAGCTCTTATAAAACATTTACCCTCTGAACACCACAGGTGACTATATAATCATTTAGAGTCCTTTTTTCCTATCAAAAAAAAATACAAAATTATGCATTTTCATGACTATACTCATAATCTTCATGAAAACTGCATTCAAATGAGTCCAAACAAGCCTAGTCTTAGGTCAGTGGTTTTGAGTTGGCATCTAGCTCAAAAAGACACCCACTTACATGTATGTATTTGTTATACAGAATTTACCAGGGTTGAAAGGGTTAAGATTTGCTATCTGTTTAATCAAATTTTGGAAGCTACAGCTAAATCTTGCCTGCCTTTTATGGATTACTTGCTCAATACACTTCTAGATACAGACTGTCAATTTCAAGAACCATTTCCCTCTTGTGGTAGCAGGAATTTTTCAAGTGACTATCAACTCTGTGTTAGCCACTGACAACTATAACATGATCAAAAGTAAAATGCCTACGGCAACTTTCATCCTGAAAAAGGGGAACAAATCTAAATAGGTTTCCCCAGTCTACAATGATTACCACAGACTAAAGAAGTTGGACACCTAAACAGGGATTTCTTTTAAAGGAACAAAGACGTATACTCTCAGCTGTTCTTTTGCACCAGATTATTATTGCTAGTTTATTTGTTTCCAATTACTGTTGGGTGTTAGTTTTTATTTCTCATCAATGTTATTGTTCTGTGTGCTTAGGGGTATGAATGTCTTGGTGTGCAACCAGAATGTGCATAAACCACAAGTGCGGTAAAGAACCCTGTGTACACTTGTTGGATCTGTGTACTTGGTAACCTATAAGTAGGGCAAGGGCTACACATCCGCACACATGCCAGGATCAGTAAGTCAACACATGATATCTCTCATGATTGCATTAGAATGCGCACCGGGTTGTCGCCAATATTGACAATAGCAAATGGCATGGTATCACCAAATCTTAGTATAAGTTGGAATTTCCGTGTACAGATATTTTCGCAATATACGTTGGCCAAATGCGCCAAGAATTTAATTTCACGGTATTGACATCATTGCAATACAAATTTGGAAAAGTTAAGTTCGCGAGTTTGTTATTTTCGCGTTTTTATTCACTGAAAATTGCTGAAATAAAACCTCGCAAAAAATTGTCCACTTATACAGTATTCTAGCCGTACTCCACCCGGTGAATACATCAAGCTATTCACTTGTTGCCAAGAAAAACAACAAATCTTTGCCTTGAAATGGACAACTGGACGTTAGATCAAAACGCTTTGCTGGATGCACTTGCACCTAATGAGCTGGTCGGTCAAGTTCATGAGTGAAGATTATATTTAGAGATGAAATCAGATTTAACGTATGATAGTTTAAATATGTTTGAATTTACGAGGTAGGACGGACCATTCTAACAATATTGTTACATTAATGGTGGAACACTTTGTGCAGATGTTCTGCCCCTCAGTTCAATGTTGCATGAGCACGACACATTTGGGCAATCTCGCCCCATATTATTTTCACCTGACTTGGGAGGGACGGGGAGGGGGAAAGAAGCTATAGTTAAAATGCATTCAGTAGGCTAGGCCTATATCTCTTGCAAGCTGCCAATTATTAACAAGTGTTCCAAGGACTTATGGACAAGATGTAGATTCGAATTTGAAATGTGAAAAAGAATATTTGTAGGATAGAATAAATTACATTCTAGAACTTAAAAACATTATTTTTAAGATTTTTTCCGCACTTACAAACAATCGGGGGGGGGATCCTACCAAACTGTTGATTCAGAATGTATGTTTCTTGTTGTAAATAACAATGTCGCAAACATGCTGGAAAATATGGGGAAACGCACGAATCACGATTCCTGGATATTTTGCCATTTGGAGACAATTTTTGTGCTTTAAATAAAGCAATATATAAGACTTGTATTTGAATCTTGAAAGGAAATTTTGATTTGTCCCTAGGAATTTGGCATTTTTCTGCCCTGCCGGCAAGGTTGTATCAAATCGGAAACTAAGGGCCATTGAGCACCTTGTCCCAAAACTAATTGTAGTAACACTCTTCAGTGGCACAAACCAAAATCAATGTCTATTCACTTTGTTGCCAAGAAAACAAATCTTGTTCTCTTAAAATGGACAACTCCGACGCCAGTTGAAACTCTTTGCTGATGTGGAGTGTCTTGATAAACCACTTGGTTTGGGTTATCCTGGGAAAAATGACTTTTTAATTAGGGTTATTATACATAAGCGAAGTCAATTTATGCACTGGTGAGGAAAAGCCTATACTATTATGTTTAAGAGCTGGAGACAAGTATTATAGCTGGGATATAGGGCAGGTTTTATTTAGAGAGGTGGATTTTGGTCTTGGATTTAGCTAGAATCCAAGGGCTTTATGTGAGACTTCAGGTTAAGATTAATTTAAGGCAAAGCTAGATTAGATGTCAGTGGAATTAGACTTCAGTTTGGCTATGTTAGCAGACTTTCACTGTCGTCTAGGCTAAAGTTGAGGTTATGGTGAATGAAAAAAGAGGTTTTTTTGATAACAAAAATATGATGCACAGCCTACACATAAATGGATCCTGAAGACTCTTATAAAAAAAAATATACCTCTGAACACACAGGTGACTATTAATCGTTTAGAGTCCTTATTTTCTATCAATAAAAAAATATGCATTTTTTTTACTTTTTTTATTTTTTGAATTCTTTTTGAAAATTGCATCAAATGAGTCCAAACAAAACCTAGTCTTAGATCAGTCATTGAGTTGGTATCTCAAAAAAGACACCCATATTGTATGTTGTTTATACAGAATTTACCAGGTTGAAAGGGTTAAGATTTGCTATCGTTTAATCAAATTTGGAAGCTACAGCTAAATCTTGTCTGCTTTATGGATTACTTGACTCAATACACTTCCGATCAGCCTGCAATGTCAAGAACCATTTACCTCTGTGGTAGCAGGAATTTTTCAAGTGACTATCAACACTGTGTTTGAGCCAACTGAAAATTCTACTAACATGATTCAAAATTAAATTGCTACGCAATTACATGCCTGAAAACGGAAAAAATCGAAATAGGTTTCCCCAGGTCATTACCAAGGATTACCACGACTAAAAGAAGTGGACACCTAAACAGAGATTTCTTTGAGAGGAACAAAAAGATGTGTCTTCCAGCTGCTCTTTGCTCTATATTGTTATGTTACAATCATCGAAAAAAATATTTGGAACACTTGCTGCAATATATTGGAATCATGGCCATGTTCACAAATGAAGATCGGAATTTGGGTAAGTCATAGTTTCTTAGAAAGCAGAAAGGTCCACTTTTGACCAAATTTCCCCACTCCCATCAATCAATTTGGTGGGCTCTGGGGAAGCTGTTGACATCAATGACTCAGATCAACATTGAATTGGGGGAGAGGGGGGGTCACCTTTTCATTATATCGGTCAAAGTGACCCAACCTTTTTTTCGAGGATTGTTGCTGAGTCATTTCCAAAAAAAAATCATTAATTTCACGTTTTAGCTATCTTAAAAACTAACAAGATATAGACACCAAATTTTCGGTACAATATCTCATAAAAGATTCTCCACATTGGGGCGAAATCTCAATGAAAATATCTGCTTAAGGGACTGTTCGTATTATGTAAATGTTGAGCGCAGGTGAATGCATTAATATATAAAGTACTCACAAGATCTGAACACCGATCAACTGAGAGTGGTCCGGTGATATCGGTAAACAGAAGGTGGTGTCACAACTATTTTTACATAATTTATCAGTTAGTACTCAATGTCAGAAGAACAAACAGCTCAAGATACAAGTTTAGGGACCCGGTCACCCATAACCCCTTTGTTGGAATTCACTTGGGATGTGCGTGGCAGTGAAGGCCCATACAAATTAAACGGTATGAGCCATTTCTGTTTAGGGGTTCTATCTTGGACTAATATGTCTGCAAGAAGTTTGTTAAAAAAAAAGAAAAAACCTAAAAAATTAAAAAAAAAACATGGGCACTTTAAAAAACATACCCCAGAGACACCATGACAAGAAAATAGAGTAAACCCGGAAAACGCCTGCGGCATATGATTTCGACAGGGACAGAGCAACATTATTGGCAGTGAATGTGACATCGCACAGGTTGGAGTATGGTTTGAACGGCTAACTCCTGCATAATAATAAGTACCAAATATACCTCTAATTAAGAAAACTTATCCATCTAACTAAATTAAAATATAAAATAAATAAACATCCATCAGGATCCAATCGGGACAACAAAAATAGGAATGGAAACATATGGTAGCACAACGGGATCCAGACAAATAGATATAATGGTATAACATTTGCGGGATCGTTTTAACCCGTGTTCCCAATGTGGCAGGTCTGTAGGCCTACTGACTATGCCAACTGGGAGCGTTACTTCAAACTGACAGCAAAGCAATATAAAATCGTTACCATAATTCATTGCAGGTGTGTTTAGCGAGTCTACAGTACACGGTTTACAGCACAAAAAATCCCCTTTCTTTTCTTGACTTTCTCTTCATTGTAAACAATGTTTCATTAACTCGGGATGGATCATTTTACAGTTGTTTTATCATAATGTCGAAGCAGAATATAGAGTAACGTTAGGGCAAAATTTGACGCGTTACACCATCGAAAAAGAAAGTAAGTACATCTATACATTAGTTTTCGAGTGTGAAGGTTCTACAACCGTGTGTTTCTATGTTGTTAATCGTTGTGTAACTCATGATGAATTACACACTATAACCTCGTACCTAACGCACAGAGTCGGCAACAGAACTTGTCACTAGTTTGTGAATGACACGTGTATCCGGTGAGAGGCAGAGTGAGAATTATTGTAAAAGCGTGCATTGCGGGATATGTATTAGATTCAATGTGCACAAGTGTGGCCGACCAAAAGTGACGTAACTATGTTTTACATTTCAACCTTATCACTAAAAAGATTAGATATTTCATGTTCTTTGATATTAGATTCACCACCCCCATGCCATTTGCTTGCAATGTTTCTTTTAAACTTGGGATGGAGAGAGATGGGGATAAATTGTTTGTGTAAATGGGCATTCTAAGCTTGATTAAATTCAAAATGTGAAGAGAAAAAAGAAAATTTTGCTTCTCCCTTAAGCGTAGTCCCCTCCTCACACATTTTTGACGATACTCCTTGGCGTTTGGTTTGGATCTTTGTTTTGTTGTTGTTTATTTTTCTGTCTGAAGTAGTATGTGGTTTTGGATCGTTGTTTGTTTATTTTTCTCAGGCTGAAGCATGGAGGAAAATGGATCGCGATACGTAATATGAGCGCGCCTTAATGACGAAATGCGCCTATACGGTATTTGTCGAAGTCAAAGTCGCGGACAAAGCCGAAATGTTTTACCGAATGAAGACGCCACGCAAAGAATTATCTCTCACACAAATGCAAAGTACCGGCTATAATGGTGAAGAATACAAGTATTAATTGGGAAACAGGAGACTTGTGTAGGAGAATTGATTACTTCACACTTCCAGGTGGGTATAGGGGGAAAAAGTCACCCGACAGCCGTGTTTCTTCGGGCAGTCTCTAGTAGTGCAGTGGTATAGGATGGAGATCATCATGTTGCGGGTTTGTGTCATTTAGGGGACTTTTGGTTGTTTATACTCATTTTGTTTTAAGTTGCAAAACTTTTAGCATATTTATTTGACGAATATTGTCCATTTACTTTGGTGGTTTGGCATTCCGTTATAAAATAGATTAGTATTTCAATGAATCAACATGCTGAAACCCGTGTTATTCGGCTGTCACTTTATTTATTTTGAAATATTATTAAAAAAAAAACTCTTATTTACCTCATAGCCTATACAATTCGATGTTTCTTTATGATTTGTAGAGAAACTCTGTACGATATGAACGAATACTACTTTACTATTTGGTTGGGTTATACTTGAGTGCTTACGTGGCGGATAATCTTGCACGCTATAATTAGGAACGGTCTTATTGCAAGTAATTTGCCAAAAGAGTTGATGTGAGGTACCTATTAATTGTTTTGCTTAAATCCTGAAAAATTTGGGGTTAAAAATCTATTCTTGTTTAGGTTTAAGATATAGTAAAAACGTGAATTAGATATATTTTTGCATGGCCTCAGGACAATCATCGGAAAAAAAAATATGTGGAACACTTGATGCAATATATTGGAAACATTGCCGTGTTCACAAATGAGATCGGCATTGGGTAAGCATAGTCTTTGAAAGAGCAGAGGTGTCTCCCTTGTACCAAAATTCTTCCCCATCCCATCAAGCAATGTTGGTGTGCCTGGGGAAGCTGTGATACAATGACTTCAGATTCAAACATTGAATTGGGGGAGAGGGGGGGGGGTACCTTTTCCCTAAATCGGTCAAAGTGAGCCAACACTTTTTTCGAGGATGTCGCTTATGTTCCAATTCTGGTGGGTGTTAGTTGTTATTTCTCATCAATTGTTATTTGATGTAGCTTAGGGATAGAATGTCTCTTAAAGCTATATTTTACCCTGGTGTCTGTAACTATAGATTACAGTATGTCAGCTTTAATGAAATTTGGCCCAAATTATGCTCAGGACCATATGGGCCGTTGGCATAATTTGGGCAAAAATTCATAGAGATATAGTTGTATCGACCTGTATGTTCAATGTCCTATTTCCCACAAGAATACAACATCTATCATGTAGAAATACAAATACATTAAGGTTTTGTACAAAAAAGTCAGGATTTTTTTTTGTTCAGATTCAGATTTATTTTGGTTCTTCACCAAATTATTTTGTCTCTTCACAGATTTATTTGTCTTTAGTCAAAAAAGGTAGTGAAAATCTAGAACATGTTTAAATACTTACGAACATTATGTTTTAAAGAGACCCTGCCGCATTTGAAAATCCAAATTGAAATCCGATGGCAAGTCAAATTTAGCGTTATCTATTGCCAGTGGAGCTCCGGTGTCGTTAATGTAAAAGAACACCCTTCTCCAAAATAAATTGGTATCAAAATTTGGTTTTGATGCAGTTCTACCTTTATCATTAACAAATTGATATCAGAAATTGAAAAAAAAAAAAGCAAAAAAAAAAATGTTTTAAATTCCATATTTTTTGTGTATTTATGGCCAAAAATCCAGAAATTCCAGAAAAAGTTACATCTCTGTAATATAATGCAATCCAATGAAGATATCTAAGAAAACATGATTATCCATTGTTTTATTGGTCAGGCATGTGTGGGTCAGTAGATTATATAAAGCGTTAACCCAACCCAAAAGGTTGCGAGTCCGTAGCCGCTGTAATAAATGTGTGTGAACTTGAGTGTTAAAGGCCTTCCCCAATTACTCCTCTCTACCCAGAAACGGGTACAGTCATTATTCAATTTTGAGGCAACTGAACACACACATATGGGCAGAAAAATGCCCCAGCTGAGCCGGGCTCCACAGCCATAGGCGGCTGAGGGTAGTGGCATAAACCCCCCCCCCCCCCCCCCCCCCCGAACCTGCAACCATTTATGTGGTTTTTTTGTTTGTTTTTTTCCTTTACTCAACCTTTCTCCAGCTTAAAACAGGAAGGTTTTTTCAGCAAAAAAGTTTTGCAATCCGCTTTGATCCATTTGCTTTTTGATTCCTACCCTAATTTATGAGATTTCTCCATTAAGTTCATTTTCCCCTTTCTCTCCTTGAGAAAATTCAAATATTCCTCCCCTCGATACAAAATGTCTTTTGTATTCCCCCATCAAATCCGTCCATCCCTCGCTGTAAATAATGATCCTCCCTAATCATTTTAAACTAGAGAACAATGACCCAGATCTCAGGGAGCACTCAAGCATTTTCCAACAATCGGAAAAAGAACCCCCACAGATCATGACTCTTATCTCTGCCATTGCATCTGATCTAGCCCATCATCTATAAGCGCTCGAGGCATATGTGAACAAATTTTGTTTTTTAAAACAAAGTTTTTTGCTTTTTTAAATTTTCCATTTTAATATTTTTGTTTTAAAATTTACATTTTTTTAGAAACCCATTTTTAAATCAATTTATTATCAAAAAGGATTATATTCTGCAAAAACAAACTAGGCCATTCCTGCCCAGACCAGCAAAAAACAAGAGCCTGACTACAGCATGTCTTCCCTTCCCGGAGCACGGTACACCTTTCACAAAATGGCATGTTTTGCATGTCACTTACAGCCAGGCAGCAGGTTAAAGACTAGATAGTTATGGGTGATGATTTGCTCGCTTGGTAAATTAGAGCCAGAGATAAACTTTCAAAGAAACCAGGTTCCGTGGGACAACATCAAATAGGAATGGTACAAAAGGGGGAGTGACGGAATCTGGGGCAGGACTGCGGGTTGTAATCGATAAAAGTTGAAACCGCAAAGATGGATTGCCACCACTGTGGGATGGCTGGCATTAATTGAAATTGCTCTTATCTCTTGTAATGTTTGTAGCTTCTTAGTACCACCTCCACTATAAATGCTGTTGTGTTTTAAATCATTTAGAGTTTAAGGATGAGAACGACATTCTTTTAATGTGTTGGAAACACTTAACCGATTTTTTAGAAAATGATTCAGTCTCACACATGTTATTTTTTAAAAGAATTACGGACCGAAATAGAGCATCTGGAGAACATATTTCAGGACTTTTTTTGTTCCATAAAATAAACTTTAACACACGTTGGTTGTGTATAAGAATATTACATCAGGGCTCGATTTAGCACTAGCATTGTGCTGCGGCCAGTGAAAATTTGTGTCAGGCAGTAAGATTCAACTAGCTGGCCCGTTGGGCCAGTTGAATTTGAAAGAAAGTGGTTGTAGGTCTGAAATAAATTCCGTTTTACTCCATGTGAATTATCTCAAAAGCTGCCGCATTTATTTCTTTAGTGACACTTCAGTCACTAATCACTGCTGACTCCCACTGGCACAAATTCTCTAACACAGACGGGTTTGTTGTCTGTCAATCAGCAGTGTTTAGTGCATTATAGGAGCGAGGGCCGAAGGTCAATGGTGCTGCTACGTGCATTAGTGCTGTTCACGATAATATGATCTCACATTACGACATAATTTCATAACAGCGCACATAGTCAGCTGCTTCCGTGGCATTTTAACTCAGAAATCAGACGACAGAAATAAGCATTTCTTAACCAATAGCAGTGGACCAGGCCCTACAGAAACAAGAAACAGCAATTAGAGACGTTCCTAATGGTGGCCTAACCAGACCTTTGCAAATGGGAGTGGGGCAGAAGGGGGTGCCAAGGTATTTTTTGAGGGGGGAAAAATTTGAAGTCCTCTCCATGACAATGTACAAACGGTCAGTTCATTTGGGGGCTGGCAGGGGGCTGGCGGGGGGAGCCAAATAATTAGTTTGTAGAAATGAGAGTCAGTAATTGGTCACATTATTTATCAATACAATTTTGTCCAAACTACAAATGTAGGTGATGGAAAAAAATGGAGGTAAGTAAAAGCAAAAAAGTAGACAAAATAGACACGGATACTGAGGGTCAGTATCTGGTGAGGTCAGGTTTCCTTTAGGCCTGCTACTGGTAGCCTGGTAACTAGTACTACCAGTCCCAGGGCTGGGTTGTCAATGGCTAAACCGGCACCCCCATCATTTTTTTTAAAGAAATCTGATGAGGAGGGTTACTGGTACCCTGGTAGTAGAATGAAAAAGAAGACTTACCTACAAGGGCGTCAGATCGGAGATCTAATGGCAGCCTTGCATGGTGGGCGTGGTTTCCCAAGGGCTAGGCCCACCGCCGAAAATGTGGATGACAGTCAGGAAGGGCATCCGGTTCCCCAATTATCTTTTTTGCTACAATAAATCCTCCCACAGAAGTATTGCCGGAGATGAGGTGTATCTGGCCACCCCATTAGCGGGGACAAAAACGGGATTTTAAAACTTTGTCTAACTAACTAACGAGGCCACAGGGGAGGAGCGGGTTTCGGGCGGTCGGGTGATCTGAAATGGCGGTATGGGTATGTGCATCGTTCAAGACTCCAGTTCGCGCCTCTTGTGCAGTTCTAGGACTCCTACTTGCCAAAAAATCACAGATTAGCCCCCATGAAGGGAAATTGCCAGTTCATCATCTCCACACCCTCTAATTTGACCTTAAAATGTAGTTCCCAAGTCCATATATTTGAAAAAAAATCAGTTCCGCGCTTGCGGCTGCCACCCCAAAAACCTAAGTTGAGTGCTCCTCAGGCCTGAGGCGCTCAAAATATGCCTACTTGTATTTTTGACATTTTTAGGCCAATGTGAAAGTTTTGGTTGAAGCAAGAAAGATAAGTAATGACCATAGGCATGGAAAATTATTGGGCCACTGGGCCAGTGAGTTCACTGTAGGCCATTAGGTTCCTAGCGCACTGTCCGATGGGCCAGTACAGAACAAAAATTAAATCCAACCCCCTGATATACATGTAGATATTGTCATATAATGTGCATTAAATGTTTGGGTGGGTGAAGTTGGTTGTAATAAATAGTCAACTGAATCTTTATGAACCCTTTCTGACAGGACAGTGCATCCAATGTTGACTGGGTGGTAATGTCACCACTGTTGGCTAATCCCCTAACATCGATGATGGGGTTGAAGGAAAAGTGGCTTTTCAATTGAGTGACAGGAGCTTCGTAGGGTCTAATTAACTCTAGGCCCAGGTGAGAAATATAGGAAACTGGTGAGCATCCAAAAATTTATTTCCAAGATGTAGATTTTAAGAAGTTTTGGAGGTAGAGGTTATAGGAGGGATAGAAAAGCCCATGGCAAGAGAAAAAATAAACATTTCAGTATCACAAATGTGATGTGATCTGGGAAAACCCGTCGCATGTCGCGCAGGACAAATTTTGAAAAAATTAAGAGAAATATCGGAAGTATGTCTCTGTTTTTTTTTTTTTTTGTTTATTTTGGTTTTTTGTGGTACTTTATTTTGTAGATTGGTATAAGGCATACTTTGAGATGTGTATCATAGAAGAAAGAAGTAAAAGTTATGGAAATTTATTGAAATTTGCAAATAAGAGTCAAAACTCAAAATAGAAGGTTTCACCATTGGCGAGTTTTCCCAGATCGGCATCACACATTAGCCAAGACAATGAAAATGAAACAATAGTTTGAAAAAAAATTACTATGAAGCACGATGTATCTGGGTTAGGATGTTAGGCTCAAATTAAAACTGGGATACTCTGAGATTAGAGTAGGATCAAAATGAAACTAGTAGCACTAACATGAAATGAAATGAATCCTGAAAATGAGAATGACGTCTTCATGACTACAAGGTAACAAGTTTCAGACGTAGACTTAGAAGAAGCTAGGTACAAGATTAACTGAAGATGGTTTTGTGAATTTAGGTGGTTGTTATTTTAGGATCAGCCCACAATGGGATACGTGTAAGTGGAAATTTCGCGAGGTTTTATTTTCGCGAACATTGCGATGTGAACAAAAAAACACCGAAAATAAAAACTTGCGAACATAACCTAAAGTGTATTGCCTTTGTCAATTACCGTGAATTACTTCTCACGCATTGGCCAAACTGTTTAAAAGCAACAAAAATATCTGTACACGGAAATTTCCACTCAATAGAATTGAGATGATAGGTGGGTGGGACATGAAATGAAATTAATCTTTTTTCTTTGAAATAAATATGCCAATACGCCGGATTAGTTCGAATGATGAGTGTACATTTCCAATCAGGATGTAGAAGCAATAAAAGTACAATGTGAGAGAAAGAACACTGTTTCTTTGAAAATGCAAATGGCTAACAGAGAATAAAATGCTATGAATATGCTGTGTGTGTGTCATCAATGAGTGTTATGGTTCATGGTGTTGCTAATGATTTGTTTAGTTTACATTCCATAAAACTTTTGCGTTTTTTCAAAGAATCAGGACGCAATTCTGAGGTGTGGGAAACTGCATTTACTGCAATGTTGAGTAAGGAATGGAGGTAAGGGTTCATTCCATTGTATGAGCAAATCAGAGACACGTCAGAATGGTGGTTATGGTTTACACCCAGAAGATATAGAAGCATATGTCATGGTTACTCAGTAGGCTAGGCTATCTCAATGTGTCTGTCATGAGCAAGCCAAGTATGCCAGGGCCAACTTTAGCAAAAATCAAGACTATGCCTCCAAAATGTATACAAAGCGTTAAAAACGAGAACGAGGTAAAACTTAATTCACTAGAAAAAGAGTGAAACCCACTCAAAATAGTCAATTTGTGTTGGTTAATTCACTCAAAAAGAGCGAATCACTAACTTCACTCCAAAAAGAGTGAAAATGAGTGAGAGTGAAACCACTCTAAAATGTGTTTCCTCCATTGAACTCTTAAAGAGTGGACATTCACTCACTTAAAGACACTATCAGTGATTTGAAAAATATTGAAAATGCGCGGAATAGCTTCAAATTGAAGAATAGTATGTAGAATCTCATTAGTTCCCTTTTTCAGCTGTAGAAGTGACAGAAAGGAGGAAAAACGGCAGTGTTCCAGAAGATTTCCATTCAATTACGTGTTGTAGTAAGTTTTTTTTTTTTTTTAAGGTTTTTAATGATGATGATGATGCTTCTGATTGATGCTTCTGGTCTTATCATTATAGGGTATGTGAGGATACCCGTACTTGTTACATAAGCAAAAACCTGATTTGATGATTTTTCGATTGCTGATCAGCAAATCAAGGATTAGTGTCTTTAAAGTGAACGTCACTCCTTTTTGAGCACATTCACTCGTTCTTATACGAAAGTATTCACTCAAAAGGAGTAAATACCACTCTTTAAAGAGTAGTAAATGGAGGACAACAATTTAGATGTGTGCACATCTCACTCTTTTTCAATCTTTCGGAGTGAAAGTTCAGGGATTCCTCTTTTTGGAGTGGATTAACCAACCACATTCAAATATTTTTGAGTGGTTTACACTCTTTTCGAGTGAATTCACTCTTTTTACATTTAGAGAGTGGGCTGTCCTTTGAAATCCAGCACCACCACATGGAAGATTCAGTTCAAATCACATGAATGTTAAACTAATTGGAATGAACTCTGTGTCATCAACCTTGACGTTTTGGGCGTGAAATGAAGTGAGCTGTACGTGTGGGTGATGCTTGTACAATTGCATTGTATTGGATTACCACACAGTTCAGGGGATATGTATATGATTTAAAGCGCTCCAGGGAAATGTGCTATTATTTGCACATGTCAGTCTATGAAGTCTAATGTTAAAGGCTAAGATGGCGTCGCTTCACAAGTGTAATTTGATTTCAAAAAGTTTAATTCCTCCACAAAAGAATAATTTTTGTTATCTACTGAATTATTTTTCACCAACTTAAACAATTGACAATTTGCAAGATTGTTTGCACACCTGAAGGAGTGCTGCTACTGTAAAACAGGGGGGGTTGGGTTGGTGGGATGGGTAGGAGTGGGGGGGTGGAGTGTGGGGGGTAGGAGTGAAAAGAAAATAGGGTCTCATTTTCCGCTTCTGATATAAGAATGACACCCTCTCTAATGCCCCAATTTGGTATAAAGGGGGACCCACTTGTTCAGCATGGTTATTTACACAGATGCTAAAAAACCACTTTCAGCAAAATGAGATGTGTTCATAAATTGATTTCACTATTTTCTTGATCAAATCATTTTTTAAACTCATGCGGTAGATCATGCTTTCCCTCAAGAGAGAACGGTCCTCATGGGTACTTTCCTGAGGCCAGACTTATTTCAAGCCCACTCCACCATCCACTCCAATTGTGCTGATATTAAGTGTAAAGAGGTTCTGGACATTAGCAAGACCCGCATCACCTTAAAAAGCCTTATTTCCTAAAAACGCAGACAAGTGGGTCTTATAGATTTAGTAGCTTAGACAACACACAAACGTGTAGACACAGGACGAAGCAGCGGTGGATGCATTACTATCCTTTCAAGTGACAATTAATCCAGGTCCCGCAAACAGAGCAAATCGTAATTGAGTAATTGGTAATGTGTCTGTCTGGCTGCCAGCTGGCTGACGTTCGAATCCTGAAATATTTCATATGTCAGATCGGAAACTAATAAAAGTATTCTACATGCTTAACAGGTTAGATAATGACTAAGGGGTGGGTTATCAATTAAATAGAAAATGACAAGGCATTCACAAGATTATCTTGCAAGCTACTATAATTGGTGCTCGGCATCAGTCATAACCCACTTTAAGAATAAAAAGAAACTAAATTCTATTTAAAAATGGTTGCAATATCTATATCATGGTATGAATGAAGAATATTTGAGGAAATATTTCAGAAGAAACTATTCTATTTGGTATTAAATCAAATACCGCATGCCAATTCCCATCAAAAACAGTAATAGCGAGTTCATACACAAAGTTTCAAATCTGCATTTGCACAGAGTTGGCTATCAACCAATATGTATATGTTGCTACACAAAATAACCAAACCAAATTACACATGCCCTGTAAGTGTGCCCATGGACACACCCACCTGGGAAGTTCTTCCAACTGATTTACATTTTTCTTCAGTCCAGTACAAGCTCTAAAACAGCTTACTTGGGTCTAAAACTATTTTTCAAGGCACCCATGTGCACACCTAATGCAAAACATCAGACGTATTAATGTGAGTTTGCCTTTCTAGAAAGACTCAGGCCAAGCTGTCAACAGCTGTAGCAAACCTAAACAAAGTTGAGGAAAAAACGCCTTTCTAAACTGTTACGTCCCAGGCACTCTGCTACTGCCTGCAACCCTTCCCAAGGGGAACAATTTCATAATTTCATAAAACTCTGTGCTGGTCGAATGTGCTCGTCTTCAGTAGACAGCAAATTATTGTACGGTTTGGTAAAAAAAATTCCATCGGCAAAGGTGCCATGTTAGATTTGCCAGGTATAACACTATAATAAGAACACATGTGACACCTGGCAGCTATGCAGAGAGGGCTTGTATAAAACCCAAATGCTGTCTACTGAAGATGAGGCACATTCGAGGTTAGGCCATTTCGAAAGAGCCAGGTGTTAGATTGGCAGGTTTAGAACATTCAGTAGACAACAGTGATGAATTGGCAGCTATTGAAGATGGGGCCTTCTTGCACAAACCTTCGTCAAATTTTGGCTGTCTAATACTGAAGACAAACGGTGTTTTCTGGATTAAGATCAGAAAGAAATGCCTTCTAAGAAAAGAAACAGGTTGTTGCCCACTGTAAGATGACATGGCAAGTGGTTGTATTGTTTTGATACTCTATTAAAGGCCAATTCAGAGATTCCAGAGGAGGGGGCGCCTCATTTTTCAAACAATCGTGTTTTTTTTGCATGACATAGTGACTGCCATACACTAATTACGGTGTGAAATAGCTAAGCTCAATCGAAGTCCTTCTATAGAAAATCTCAGCTTTGTTATAAAATTCAGTGATCCGGAAATTTTTTTATTCAAGTTATACTACACAAGAGGCTATGCATCAAACGCAAAAATCTTGACATCTTCAAACTGGGAATTCAGGCATTCTAGGTCACTCTCTTAGTTCTAGTGACTCTTTGTAATTATACACGGAAAACATTCTATTTCAACATCTTCTGAGTCGGCGTAAAGAAACATTGCAGATACTTCTCCCAAAAAGTGTAACTATTCTTAAAAAGAAGTATCAATCTATACAATACTTAGTCATAAATCAAATTCTAGGACAGGACAAGTAAAAAGGACTATGATTGTAACAAGCGCAAGATTTCATGCTTCCCACAATGCAATTGTCGCCAATGGAGGTTGGTACAGGTACTGATGTGACATCATAGTGATGAAAAACATGCTAAAGTGACCGTATGACCCAACTTGTATTTTAAGAGTGTTTCAGCTCTAACGATTCACCATGACAAAACCTTTACAAAAACTTCCAATTGGGAAGCAATGCATGTGGAAGCTACTAATTTTCTTGATTGCCAACTTGCCATTTTGTACCTAAAGTGACAGGAGGAGATTTTCTAGGATAAGAATTTTTCTCCTCCAAAATTGCACGGATCGATGTGGAACACACGAGAACGTTCGAGGGTCTATGAAGACAGTTACAAAGAAAACAGCAAAACCTTTTTTGAACTGGCGGATATAGTAATTGTCCCCCTTTAGAACACCATTTGCTTGACTTCTGTCGTGCCCGACGAAGTACAAAATCATCATATGATTACATAAAGACTGCGTCTTCGGCTTATCACTTCAGGTGTGATTCAATATTGACAGGCATTCCAAATATGCAAACAACCGGGTTTCGAAAAAATTGGTTGGTGTCTGCTTATTTTGTGTTGATATCTCTCAGTTCTTTTATTAAGGACATCTCAACATATGTGGTTCCATGGGTGTGCCCTGTCTCAAAAGTCATGACCCCAGGAAGTAGGAGCTTAAAAATACGGTGACCTCAAAATCGCTCGAACATCACTAAACTGCCGTGCAGTCAATTGGTTAAGGCAGATAAGTGGGGGTGTTGATAGTAGCCAGTGTGGGTAATGACATGAAATGCATACTCCTAATATAATTCAAAATCACAAAATTGTACAATTTGTAGTAACCAGATGCAAAATTTAATGATATTCGAAAGACTTCAACGGGCGCTACTAATTGACATGATAACGTACAATTCTAGCATTGCGTAAGATGATACAACTAATTTCTCTCCAAAATGTAACATCATCTGTCATTCATTTGGTAATGGTGATGGTTGCTAGATGGCTGGTGCCTTGATGGCACGTAAAATTTGGATAATGCCTATGGAATAATTCAAAAAGATTGCCAAACAAAAAAGTCTTGTTATAATTAAGTACCGTAAAGGTGATACAACCCTAATCAACAGATGAGGAAAAACAATACCACAAATATGGAGTCCAGACAATTGACCAACAGACGGCAGTTTACATCTGTCGCCGCTCTGGGCATATCATAACCAAGATGGTTTTCAT
>JAMKCH010014703.1:0-75087 GCA_023653785.1 Ophioderma brevispina
AAGTCCACGTACAGGTCCATGCGTCCGAGATATTTTCTCAGATGTGTGTCTGTGCATGTTATGTTATAATTGTTCTAGTGCGCGATGCGTGTTTCTTCCTCGTGTTTAAAAATTATACCAATTAATCCTCGTGTACAAAAGCCTATTTGTAACACGATTTGGGGGGTTTAATTCGTTGTGAAGTAGCCAAGATAATATTATAACTTATAAAGTCCACGAGTTGGCACAATGTCAATTTCCAAAGTGTATAATATCCGAAATCAAATTTGCATCCAAAGGTATCGGGTTTTCTTGGTAGTAAAACATCATGTTACCAAATTCCAAAAACATTTACAAAAACAACAAAAAGATTTTCGTACCTACCTGCATCACTCGTTCTTTCAATCTACACTATACTAATTTCGGTACACCCCCGTTGCCTTTATGGCATTTATATAGTGTCCTCTATTCGCCCTAATGTATATACTAGTATCGATGAATTAGTTAAAGGGGGATGGCCCGATTTAAGGATATGAAGTTTTCATCTTGATAGATTGGCAGTCACTCCAAAACCCCATCTGTAAAGTTTCGCGCCGATATTTCAACCCGTTTTGATGCGAGAGCTAAAAACGTGATTTTGTAAGCCCCATAGAGTACTGTGTAAAATTAATATTGGTCGACCAAAATGGGGCACATTTTCCAAACCAAACATCATTTGGCTCTAAGATTTCACAGGGTAAATGAGAAAAATAGTAGCTTTCTTCTGATACCAAAATGTTGACCACTTCCGGTAAAATTTGGGGCTTCTGGGGACGAGGCTATTAGCGATCGGGCCATGGACCTTTAATGCCAACCAAAGGCTAGATATGTTGGCCAACGCTAAGTAATTCAATCCTGATTATGTTTGTTATTTGGACGTAGCCAATATTCTTTTTATATTTTTATAAATTTAATCATGTATGATAGCTTCAAAACTTGGTCAAGATAAAAGAAGGGCAACAACTGAGTGCGCTATATAAATATCCATTTCCATATGGATTGAAACCCTGGCTAAAAAATCTCCACTCCTAACATTCCATTCCATACTATCTGTGGGTAAAACCCTGGCTAAAAAAATCTCCACTCCAAACATTCCATTCCACACTATCTACTAACAGTACACAAAATAGACAGTACACAAGCTTATTTTAAAAAAATGTAAAATTGGCCAAAAAACATTCGATATATTATAACTTCTCTATGTACATTTTTGAATCAGCCACTCATCATACAGGTATGGTTCTCAATATATAAAATCACCATTATAATTTCCAAATAAATACCCACACTACACATCACTAATTCGATCTTTGACACTGTTTGGTCATTGCGAGGAGAATCTTGATATGGTAATAATAGAAAGGGGAAGCATTTACGCAACCCAGTTCGATCACGTTCGATCCTCTCTAAAGCAAACTAATGGCCGTTGAAAAGAGGAAGCATTGCCAATGCTACTTCGACTTGGGCTCTACAGTAAAAATGCGAGAACCGTTGCAAAGGGTCAATTACATACTATCTGTGTCATCCTGTCTCTTTCTTGGTTCTCGAAAAGATTGTGTCTTGGGTTTTGGTTTTATTAACGCAACAACAAAGTTGAATAGGGTTGAATTAAATATCTATGCGTTGTTTGAAAGCAATCTAGTATGTTTAAAAGCATGTAACTTCTGAATGGAATGCGCTATCTTCAAAATTCTTAGAGATGATAATACTACTATAATTTCAAATATTTAAAGCGTAAAGTTATTCATCGCTTTTGTCAAAAACAAAAAAAATGCTTAAGTTGTTAGTGCTCCTCACACAATATTCGTTGGTGACCATTGTTTTAAAGCTTACATTTGTGAGATTCGTGTGGCGACTTTTCGCATTGAATTCCTCGGATTCGGTATAGTAGGGGCGTAATATGAAAAGGTTCTAAAACCTTGAAAATCTAATAAAAGGACTCTTGTATATATGGTTGGCCTATATATGACATAATTACCAAAAAATGTCCCGCCTTCTAGTTGATGCGTTGGTCAGATATTCAGGTCAAAGGTCAACGACCCTTATACGGCCTATGATGGTTTATAACTGCTCATCCAATTGGCCTAGAAAGACAAAAAGATGGTGTTGTACAAAATCAACAGAAACCAAAATTGGACATGAAATTAACAGCCAAAAATACTATGTCTAAACTCAGTTGGATATTGCTGCATAAAACGTAAGTATACCATCACTTGGAAAATATTTCCTTTGGACCACTTCAGAAGCCTAATTACCATGTGAAATAAAGCCAACTCCTGAAATGCGTCATAGGGTGCAAGTGATTCGCCCTTGCCTCAACAAAATGTTTTTCTCACAAAAAAATAAAAACAAAACCTTCAAACAACCTTCTCGAGGGTGAAGAATAACAAATTTAGGGAGGACCGAATAGTAGAGGCTTATGTGACCATGTCCCTATGTAAACCTTGATTAATTGCTAATAAAGCACTTTAAATCCGAATTTTTAGCAAGTTTGTTCTCATGTAAAATTAGCCAATTCGTCAGTCTGTACAAATTTAAACAACAATATTTCACCTTAATATATAAATTTATATATACTAATGAAAACCGCTACAAATTATTGTCAATTCAGCGAGTTTGTTCTTGGACATATCACGAACTGGATGAATCTAGAGAGAGACCTTTTTGCAGAAATATTTCATTTTGGGTCTATTAAAACTCCATTTACCACTGCTAACTGAGCACTCCTGAAATATTTGGTAACATGGCACGTACCAAATATCACGGACCACCTTAAGCGGCGCCGTGATTCGCCCTTCCGCAAAATGTGTTCACAAAAACCACACCACAAAAACAACAAACAAACCAGCAAACTCAGACAACACCTTCCCACTACCTTCTTGTTAGGTGGAGATAAGCAATTGCGTGAGCGCCATAAGGTCGTGGGAAGGTAGTATCAACTCAAGTGTATCGCCCCTCTCACCTCCTAAGAGGGACGATACACTGTACTAGTCTAGCTTCCTTCATCAACCCTTACTTTTGCCACAAATACCACTGTCATGGCTTAATCGGTGCGAAGAATGCGCAGAAGTTAGCAAATGGGGCGCCAACGCACCCCCTGTCAACGCCCCACCCATAATTGCCTAATGCTCCTGGGTCATGATGCTAGGTCGATCAGCCAATAGGGATTGGACGGCGACACCCCAATGCGAATCCGCTTGACTAATACATTCATCAATAGACTGGTGGAAGTGAATAGACGCCAACCGACATTGTCCAAAATGTCTGGGAGGAAGGCCTCTTTATAGAATTCCCAGGAGGAAGCTTGAGCTCGAACATCATATGCCCTAACCATGACGCCAGTCAACCAAGCATGGTGTTTTTGTGTGCATTTCAGATGAATGAGGAAATCCAGCTGGCTCAATGTGTCCCTTGCTGCAGGCTTCTCTGAGCTGTCTGCAACCCCTGTCTGCAAATATGGTGAGACGTGGCAGAAACACCGGTTTCGGAGTAAAAAGAAAAAGTCTGATTCTTGGCCAAGAAGCCTGCTTGTGAAAGAATAGAGACCTCCTTGCGCTCAAAGCGGTGGTGGGCCTCGTCCATAGACAAGGCGTGTATATCCGAACCCCCTATGGCCACAAGCCACAGCCACTAGGAAGTTCCAGAAGACTAAGCTTTCGGTTGGGTTTAACTGTTCCGACACCAAGAATTGCAAGACCAACAGCAAATCCCACTCTGGAACAAGGCTACGAACCGGGGACGATCCGTAAACATACCCTTCACCAGATTGAACAAGAGGGGACTGAAAGAAACCGTCATGCCATCACTGAGCCCTTGCGCGTCTGGCCTGTGGCTGTTCGGTAAAAAAGAATCTTCGGACAGTCAGGACACTAAGTTAAACCCACTCCTGAAAGACTTCCTTGAAGAAATTGCCAACCTGGTCTACGGCCTCAGAAATTGCATGGATCGACCTCTCTATCGGCACACCATGCATGTTAATCCTATATGATGCTCAAGTGAATTTGCCTGAACAGTGAGCATGGCAGCCTGTTCAGAAAGTCCCACCTCAGTGAACAGTCTGCAGAAATGCACCAGACTGGAGGACCTCTTACCAGGTCCCCTCCCTTTGGAAGATGGATCTGTTCCCTTACAAGCAGATCTAGCGGACTGGGAAACCACAGCTGCCCTGGCCATAATCGGCTACCAGCAGGACCAGACAGTCTGGGGACAGAGCCACTCGAGGACTTTTGGGATCATGGCAACCTGGAGAAGCTATGATCAAGCATAGACTATCAATCCTGACCGGTCCACTGCCAAGGCGTCCCGTTTGACTCCCCGGGATCCGGGTTCCAAGAGTAGGCCCCTAATCTGATGATTCATGACTGAGGCGAACAGATCAACGTGTGGACGGTCCACCATCTAGAAGATTGTGCGGCAAACTGCAAAGTAGAGCTGCCACTCCACCGACGGCCCTCTGACTTTTGGATGTGTCTGGGATTAGGGACGCTCCTGGGAGACTGTCCGCAAACCATTGTCCACTCCCGAAACGCGGGAGGCGATCAGCCCGATGTCCCAATCTCGGCATCACCCAAATAGCCGAAGAATCTCCCTGCATAGGCTGGGACTGATTACACACACCCCCTGCCTTGTTTATATGTCACCACCTTTATATTGTCACAGCGGAAATTACCTTCCCCCTGACCACGGGGAGCCAGTGCCGCAATGCCAGAAAGACAGCCAGTTAGTCGGCAGGTCATCCAAGTACTATTGTTCACACTAAAAATTGTTGGACAGAGTCATTTTACATGGGCTTTCACAAATACAATAGGCAAACGACCTTGCTATTGCCCACATTCCCTGCACACGTCTGCAGTTCAAATCGATGGAAGCTAGGCCCACGTTATAGCATATGTGAATTCAATTCCTTGATGCCAGTATGTAAGGGTTTACATTTTCCGTGGTCTTCGCTTTCTTAAAAGAGATAAGAGTAACACGTACACAGACTTTTTTGTAGCACACAATTCAATTAATGATTTGGAATTAGGATGCTTTTTAAAATTTTGTGGGATTCTAGAACTTAAATATTCCGCTTTAATTCGTTGTTTTTAAACCCCAAACCCTTTCACGTCATTTTAGATCAACTTAGATATGTAGTTGACATTCCGCAACAATAATACATGATTTTATAATGAATTCAAGTATTTTGGACCTCAAATCAGGACATTTTCTAGAGCGTTTTCGACCAGCTATTGAGGTCACAGCGATTGTATTGTCTTCTCGTTGTACAAGAAGAAATAACGATGTTGGCGGGACCCCTAACTAAGTGACTGCAGCGAACATAGACAGGTCAAAAATTGAATTATTGATTCGCCATTAAAGTGCTGGAGGCATTTTATGTGAAACGTGCGTTAAGCAAACTGGTTAGGGGTAATTCGAGGGTGATGATTCCGAAAAGGCTTGTTAAACAGGTGACGCCTTTGCCGTTTTCACCTTCAAAAATTCCTTGAAAAAAACAAAATGGCTGCCATTTCAACACAATTGGTACTAAAACGTGGTTTAATGCAACATGAAGTTAGAAGTGGTGGCAATACACATGTTTATGACCATGGGGATTCATTTTTTGCTACTACAAAACTGGTACCTAGCTTGGGTTTGCTGCCATATGAAATTAAAGCTGGCCGCCCAATATTCTTAGGATCAATTATCCAGCGCCTTTCATGTTAGGGGCTTAGAGACAGAGACATGCCAAAGCAATACCACAGGTTGGGACACTGAGGATCCCGGTTGGCTACTACAAAACTGTACTAGCTTGGGTTTGCTGCCATTTTGCAATTCAAGATGGCTGCCATCTTCTTAGGATAACATATCCAGTGCCTTTATGTTATGGACAGAAACATGCAGAGAAATTACCCATGTTAATGTTTATGACCTGAGGAGCCATATTGGCTACTGCAATACATAGCTTTGTTTACTGCATTTTGAAATAAACGCGAGACTTATGGTGACGAGGCTGGTCAGCGGCCTTCCCCCAAAGAGATAGGAGGTGAGCCCCCCTCTCAACCTTAACGCACCCGTTCGTCAGGATGTTTAAACGCATCCATTTTCAGGGTTGTTTGATGGTCACAGGGGGAAAGGTAGGTGAATGGGACCCCTGCCTATACGAGTGGAAAAGGACACCATTGAAGGTTGAGGTGGTAACCTTCTTCTTCTTCCTGGGGGAGGAAGGTGGGGTGTTACTATGCCAACAAGTTTTCAAAATAATCTTCACGCACCTTACCTGAGGGTTAGACAAGCCTCAGTTTTGGAGGCAGTTTTCACTTCTATAAAAATATAATGCTTTATGCACTAATACCTCCTGTGTATGTTTACAAAACTGATTTTCCTTGCATAATCACCCCAAAAACTGAATAATCACACATTCCGTATTTTTAACTCAAATATATAGAAAATTGGCTATTTTAGCGACAATCGGAGAATCAAGTTTAAAGTTTCCCATGATTATACTTCATTAAAAGATTACTATGACGTTTAAATAGAGGATATTGGAAAATGCTATCAATGGAAAGAGGAGACTTATACAATCCACCTGTACCAAAATCAAATAGGTCAGAGGACTTGTAACATAAGAAAGAAATCAAAAGGGTCTTAACCAACACCTTTAAAAGGGTGTAGGGGGACGAAGTTTAAATACAATTTTTTAGTTTTTTTGTTTTTTAATCTATTTTAAATCAAGGAAGGTGCATTTGATCATTGTCCTATATGCTAATGTGTTTGTTGATCCCCAAAACCTTGGTATAGAAACCTCAATTTGTGCGTTTAGACAAAATGGTGAGGAGTTATGTTCCATGATATGCCTTATAAAGGTCATGACCTTTGACCTGAATATATACCAACGCAGATGACCAAGAAGGCCGCGACAAATTTTTCATAAAGTAATTCACATATAGCCCTACAAGGGCAATATAAAAAGTCAGTTTTATTAGAATTTTTTCAAGGTGAATCGCATATGCCTCTACTAATACTTCAAGTATAATACATCAAACTGGACCCAGAAATGCCTCTAAATCTCGTGTGTCCGAAAGCCAGCATCTGGTAACAAGAGTGTTCATTTTTATTAAGTTACATTGGATGACTTCTCAACTTCTTCAATCAAATATATGTATTATGATTATTATTATTACCGATTACGGCGAGTATGTTGTCTAGTCTGCGGGTAGAACGATGGCTTCCGATCTTGCCACCACCGTCGCGTCCGTCAACAATGAAGCTTATGACATCTACCCGTTTCAACTTGCTTGTTAGTAACAGTTGAAAAAAATCTGTGCTAATGACCTTATTAAAGATAATTTCTTTAACACATTTCACCGTTACCAATAAGCTATAAAATAAATGTCTAGCTCCATACAGGCCCTTACTCATAATTACGAGACTAGACATGTTCATCTTCCTATTATAAAACCGCCCCAATACCGTCTTAGCTAAACAATACCGATATTGTACCAAGGTCCCTTGGTATTCTTTGATCCAAACCTGAAAACATTTCCCTCACTCATCTAATTCAAAATGAATCTAAAGAAAAATCCCATTAAGATCTAGGTTCCCTTAATAACTCATCATTTCTCTCTTCTTTGATTTTCCATTTTTTCATTAGTCGGACATCTTTGTTTCTTGTATGTGCTTGTTTGTTCTCTCCTGCCCCTTCTATGTTTTAGTCCCTATCTTATAATTAATATGTAAGTTTATTTGAGAGGTCATTGCACCTCACGCTCGGCGTTAGCAGTATCTCATTAATCAATCATACATTTACATAATTAGTGTAACAGACTACAGTTGTCACTTATAGTATTAAATATAAATTGATCCTTTACTTATTATATCAATTGGCGCTGTAGATTTTGTAATGCAGTTATGTTATTGCTCTTGGATTAATAAAATTTGATTGATTGATGTTGTGGAATTGATTGATGATTGAATGATACCCTGGGCCAAAAAAAGTCAGTTCGCCCGTGTCAATCACAAAATTGAGATCAAGTTTGGACGTGATAGCAAACAAAAAGGTTGGGCGTATGAGAGCAAAAGCGAAATCCAAAAAAGACAATCTGTCCTTGTTTCTTACAGAATTGGACCAAAAAAAATCAGACAACCATGTATTGAGTTTTTTAATTTCAAAAAATAGCCGTGCTTATGTCGGATTCTTAGGGAGAGAACGGTGGAAGCAGAACCGGGAGGTCAGAGGGATTGCAAACATTTTTTGAGGATGAACCATAGCTACGGCGTTAATCGTACGCTATCATATGTAACAACATAATGGCAAAAAAACAAACAAAAGCGCGCCACTTACTGCTGTGAATTTCCATATAAGTCATGGCCAACGGCTACTGACACACCTGTCATAAGAACTGGCAACCCTGGAATAGGTACGTCAAATAAATGCTTATTTAAAAAGTCTAACGTCACATAAACAGGATGATATTTTGCAGGATTGTTTGTATAGTTCACTGGAACAAAACCGTACACAAAACTTTGACGACCTATCTTTCCCGAATAAAAAAACTGTTTAGATCAATTTATTTATTGAACTGAAACAAAGGATGGTTGTACAGCAGTTCGGTTGATTATTCGAGCGTGTTTGTTTGTGTTTCTTTTTGAGATGTTCGCTTGCAATGCACAAAGCTTAATCGTGTGATCAAGTTAGCTGGCGTCAATAGACATTATTCCGTTGGAAGGAAAACACGGGGCATTGCAGTCTGCGGTGTAGTTGTAGTCAAGCCAATTTGAGTAAACTCGGTGCTGTAATGTCCTCTGCTGACGATAGATGAATTATTTGAAATAAACTCGATTGCTATTCATAATGGTTTAGTATATTGTTATTATGTAATATATATATATATATATACACACCCCGGATCAAGGCCCATATGCTGCCCTTTCTGCCTGCCAAATCAGCTTTTCTGCCATTCTGTCCCTCCGCTTCGCTGCTCAATCTGCTCATTCGGCCCATTTTGTTTTTCTGTTCATTCTCTCGATTTTATCATTCTGCCCATGCTGTTCTTTCTGCCCATTCTTCGTTTCTGCCTTTTACACAACCGAACAATGAGCAAGATTCAACCAATTGAACGCGGTAGTTTTGACCAACACTCAGGCTCCAGGAGCAGGTCTTCCCTACTAACCAAAGGCAGCTTTATTTTGTCTTATTTTTTGGACTTAAAAATTTTTCTTGGACCTGAAAAAAACAATGAAAAATTTATATGCGAGGGTTCGAAACCGAGAGCCACTGTATCATGAGGTTCAGCTACATAACCACAAGACCAACGAGGATCGGTGTGCCAGATTGGCAATTCTAATCATGAACAAGGTTTTATCGCTAACGCAGGGCTACATCGGAACCGCATTGCCTCACGGGTCCGAAAAAGGGACAAGAGCGCCACACACGGCCGCTGTCACTTTCCCGCCCTGTTTACATAAGTACTACGTAATTTGCTGGGCAAATGCTTAAAAATCTTACTCTTTAACTACTTTTAGGAACCTTTTTATAACCTAGATGCAACATTTGATGTTTTGGTTGTAATAATGATCGGAGATATCCTACAACGAGGATATGGTAGTCTATTAGTGTTAGCAACTTTTAATGAGAGTTTTCAACACTCTACATTACATAAGTTGCTCGGCGAAGGCTTAAAATTCTTACTCTTTTAAACTGGTTTTCGGACTTTTTATCATGTTAGGTGATGGCAATCCCTGTGCTGTTCTTGGTTGTAATAATGAACGGAGATATCCTCAAGAAGATTAGGTTATTTTGGTTAGTGGTAACAAACTTTTGGAAGAAGCTACATATTGGCGATTTTGCGACGTGTATGCCTAGGACTGTGAGCTGCTGGATTATTAATGTGGTCTTATTCAGGAATGCCTGTATGAAAATAAAAAGTAGCCTAAAACGGTAACCTATGGATAATATTATGTGACTTTAAGCGATTTTGTTAACTATAAAAATTTGTATAATAGAGGCAATAAATTAGAACTTAGAAGAAAATTTGAAAGAAACGTGCATGGATGTAGGAAATTCGATGGTATGAACTTAAAATGTTAGTGATACTGACCAAGGCCATGCAATGTCGCAAACTAGTTTACTATAAATGGTATATAAAGCGACAATTGTTCATATATTTTAAACAACTTGCATATATCCAAATTAATAATAAGGAAACTAGCCAAAGATCACGGTATTTGAAATAAAATCCCCTAAAAGAAGAGCAAACAGAAACGACTTCAGTTTTCCATGGGGTTAGGTCTCGAGGGCTTATAACTATGGGAATGGGAATAGTTCCTTTATGCGTAGCTTGTTGTGTGTGTGGTGTCGCTACTGCTGTATATCGCAGCACTCAAAATAAAGAATAGCTCCGCTCTGGTACGGTGCCACAACTGATGCTCCAGGAGAGGAGGGTGGTCAAAATCTACTTTGACCAAACCCAAATTACATATTCAAACCAGCATTCAACTTTGAAGGCAGGCCATAAGGGATTGCGCCTAACCGTGGTTTCACAGCTGAAAATAGCCGTCTTTTATGCTTTTTCGAAGCAACAAATTTACTATTTGATGGAAGACTTGATGAGACCGAAAGCGGTGATTGCGGAGAGTAGTTCTGATGACAAGATTTGGTGGATTCACACGCCAAATACCCGTCGTTTATGAGAAGACATAAAAGCACTGATACCGTGTACAGATGGCAGGAAGAAAGTGCAAGCGTGAATTCGTAACTCTGAGACATGATTGATTACATTTAGCATGTTGCAAGAGTTATCGAATCAGAAAAAATAGGCCCTCAACAGGTATTGGCATTAAATCACCGGGGCAGCTTCAAGAAGGATAAATGTTTGTTAAAGTCCTGTTAATGGTTTCCTGTACAAAGTCAAACACTCGATCTCTATCACTACATGAAAAACTAGCTTATAAAACCTTGGTACGGCGTTGTAGGAGGAACGTACGAACGACGAGCAAACATGAAAATAACATACCAGTATAAATATGCATGTACAGTGAAATGTAGGTAAAAGTGGGTTGGGTAAGTGGGTCACTTAAGCCTAAATTGGTTCAAACAAAGACATGGTAGGTTTTTATGAAAAAAACATTTACTTTTAATATCAACTGTGGGTCATGAGGCATGTGTTTAACTACTTGTGGATAAGTAACACATGCATAGAAAACGTGCAATTAGAAACTGTCCCCGTTACCACCATTTAGATTTCCCACATGGGGTTAAGTGGGACCACGTACTTTGGGTAATTTATGCAATAGGGAGTAAGGCTATCACGAAAAGAAAATATATCACTGCTGTTAATAATTGAAAGTGTTTTCAGAAGACTTTATATGACATAACATTAACAAATAAAGCTATTATATTTTGCGCTCATAATTTTCACGTAATTCGAATAACTTGCCGAAAATTGCCTTATTTTATCATTTTTGGTCTTAAATTCATATTTTCAGAAAATATGTATTTTTATATTATTAATTTGTGGTTATAATGGACACAATGTTCTTAGAATGTACATTTTTCTCAAAAAATACACAAAAAATAAACATAGACCAGCTAATAGCCATTGTCCACTTACCCTAATGGAATGTCAGTGGGGTAAGGGGGACAGCAGCATAATTAATTTCGATAATTGGCATATTGTAATTGGCAGAATTTTATAATTTTTTGCAACTTGCTTGATTAAAAAAACATTAATTTTTATCATAGATTAAAGTATAGGACTTAAACGTTCTCTACTTTTCAGTAAAATATTGGCATTTTAGCCAATTAACACCCTTAATAAGAATAATTCGCGATTTTGGCACTAAATGCGGTTTGTTTTTTTTCAGTGTTGACCTTTGACCTTTTAAACACTTTCAAGATAGAATAAAATCCATTCTTGAGTTGAATGTAAAGCAGAACATGTTTATGTAGATTTTGTTGGACACACTGTTCATGTTGCACAAATCCTTTATTTCTGATTGAGGGAATTTATTGATTAGGGTTTTTTTTAGATTTGTTGTCCCACTTCCCCAGTGTCCCACTACCCATTTGTACCCTACTATTTTTGATGATGTTTTCTTTCGTGCTCAGACCAATTTTTAACTCACCCTACCCCACCTCAAAATCAATCACATGATATTCTCTCGCAGCTTCGAGACATTCTCGGTCTTGTTTTGAGGGCGCCCCCAATTTTTCAAAACAAAATTGAGATTTTTACACGGGTACATTGGTAACTGGATATTATTATTTTATTAAAGGTTTATTAACTTGACATCGCAGCCAATGGCTGCATGAGTGTTACCAACATTACTAATAACACATCAAAACAATGCATAATATAATAATACATACAAAAATAATATGTTAAGACGCGCAAATAGCAGTAGCCTCAAAATTAATGGGCTATAATAACAAAAAGAATTTAAAATCATGAAAACACAATGTTTGCTCCATATCTAGTGCACAATCATTTAAGCTAAATTAACTGATGTAAAACAGCAAAAAGAATTATTTGTCAACACACTCAATATTCAGCACACTAACCATACACTGTCAGTAGACACAAGCATCAATCCCAAATAAACTACATTACTCTCCAGTGACTAACTCGCACCTCCCTCCAAACCACACCTAGTAAACCACAGCTAGTTAAACTATACAGGAATGGTTAAGCTCGAAAATGTCTGTGTCACAAAACGAAGTGAATTTGTAATTAGAATAATATTATCGGGGATCCCGATAATCTTTCAACGGACTGCTGGATACGGCCATCCAAAGTGAAATAGCCGGGGAAAATAGCGCCCAGGTAACGTCGTGTCCCCATACAAACAAACACTTGGTGCAGGACACATAAGTTTTGGACAAAAGCACGTGACTACTTATGTCTTTGTTGTATGGTAAGATGGGACTGGTAGCTAATATCTCTGAAAATTTCATAAGGTCGAGTCAATTAATTTTACAGATATGACCCCAGAAATCAAGTAACCTTCAGGGACCAATTAACCAAATTGAGGCGTATTAACTACAAATACGGCAATGGACCGGTTGCGCCCAGAAACCCCAGTATAAATCTCTAAGTCCAACCACCATTTTCCCCTTTTTAAAGACAGGGCTGCCAACAAAATCTTAAATATGAATGTTTCCATGGTAATAACGCTAAAAAAAAACATGCATTTTAAACCACACTTAAAAGATCGAATTAGGAATGTGATCAACAAACTTATTCGTATGGCAATAAGGACTGCATTGGATCGAGCTAATCATTCTCATCATTTGTGACGGCACACAAAGAGTTATTCTTTAACCCAAAATGTAATGATAGAGTGAATATACTGATATTGTTATTGAGTTTTGGTTGAAAAGCATAGATTTACTTTCATTAAAGTTGAAAATGTAACATTGATTATGTCAATTGAAGCCAATGCATTTTATAATTATGTAATGTGGATTTGTCTTGATTAGTCATAGTTTTATTTTGTATTTCTTCAAAAACCTAGTTATCACAAATAAAAATTCAGGTTTTATTATTATCCGTTAATAATAATTATGAAATTGGCAGGAATTTGACCCAGTAGAAGTTGTTCTGTTGGGCAAGTAAATGTTGATGGAAATTCAATATTGTATTTGCCATTCTTTTCTTCATTGACAGTCTTGTGGTTAACCAGATCCTCATTTTGTAAAATGGGTTCTGCGGGTTACTGATTGTTGGGGTCATATCTTAAAAACTAATGGATCTACCTATGAACTTTTCAGGAATCTTAGCTAACAGTCCCATCTTATCTACAACAAAGAAAAAGTTTTCACGTGCTTTTGTTCAAAACTTATGGTTTGTTGGGTTGGGATTTTCCTGGGGGTGGATGGAAACATCAATAGTTTGTGAGTTTGTTTGGGACACATGGTCCCGGTTCTACGCTCATCCTTAGTTGTTTTTTTGGTTCAGGCAAGTCAAGTTAAGGGTTATCTTTCTCGAGGTGGCACGATTTCATCATGGGACGGAAACATAAACGTAGCATTTCCAGATCTGCCGTTTAAGTCCAATCTGGGATGCCCAATTCTAATTACAAACTCGCTTCTTTATGATAAAATCGGCATTTCTTGCATTCTCGTTCGCAGGTATAGTGTTCTAGACAATACAACTAACGTGCCAAAATATCAACTTTTGAAAAATGGAGGGCGCTCTTCAAAAAAAATATGCCATTATTGCTTTAAAGTTACGGTGACCCCAAAAAACAACATATAGCAAATTCACGAATCCCAACAAAAAAGGGAAGAAAAACACGGTTAAAGTGTTAACACAATATAACGGTTTTGCCCCAATAAAGTTTCCAAAGAATCTCAGTTCAAGTACTTTTCCTCAATATCAGTGGTCAATGGATACCATAGACCATATGCGGAGGAAAACAAAATCTGATTACTTTCACTGTGAGGTGCGGGGCCAATATATTGCCACCCAGTTGATTCCAGGATCGATCACCTCACGATTGAGATTGAGTAATTTGTTCATGATGTAAAGTACGAAATACCTGTCCTATTTCTCAAAAAATCTTGAGCTTCTATAGTGTGTGTTCATGTAACTTCGAAAGAAGATAAAAAGTCAATGGTACCTCTAAGTACTACTTGTAAACTGTGCCGCACACGGCTGAGGTTACTTAAAAATGCATTTTTCGAAAATTTGCCGATTGGTGAAAATCTTAACCTCCATTGTTTGCTGAAGGCTATACATATCCATTGGTCTATGATATTTGGAAAAAGAAGTTGAGGTGACATTTTATTCATTTTCAAGAAAGTTTTATTTGGAGCAACAGATGGAATATGCGATTTTAATATTTTATTATGAATTTACACATGGTTTTACCCTCCTCCCCTGATGGGAATTTAAAAAAAAAGACATGTCCCATATTCCATACAGGAGAAGTGACTCCAACTTGTGTTTTTATCATGTAACATTTTATGTTTCTGAAATTTTCCCAATGTTTTGCAAAATGTAACAGACAACAACCTATGAAAGCCCGTGTCCCTGGGTAAACAAAGGTCAGAGGTCGTTGCTAATGTGCTCAGTGCTACCAGCATGTCCGACTTGCCTATGTGAATCAACTTGCATCGTACTCCTGTGTGCGTTTATCCTTTCCCTAAGGTTACTACAGAGAGAATAATCATAGCTGACAATAATGCAATAATATTCCCATTATAAATCCCATACTTTGATTTAGATGAGAAAACGTGGTGTACATAATCGCCGAAACGTAGGAGCGAAATCCTTAACTCTGTTTGTGCTGGGCAATTGTGTATAAGTTATAACACATAAAGTCAGTGACATTTGAAACGGTTTGCCAAAATATTTGCAGGTCATTTGGGGAAACCATCTAAAAAAACACCCAAAAAACAAAGACTAGGGCTTGTTTGGACTGATAAAGATAAATAATTTTGAAACGTTTTTAACCCAAAAAATCCAAAATTGGCAAAAAAATAATGCGTGTGTCGAGTGCACTCGACATCCGCAGGGGAGAGAGTTAAAGCTGACTTGACAATCACAGTTCATTGTAAATGTAAACATTGAAAATTCATCTATTAACCTTTAGATTTGTTTGCTCTTTATATCCTAGAACCAGCTACAAGCACTTACTTCATTGTTTTTCGCAGCATCACTTATTATAAGTAATGTAGGGCCAATCGCGTGCCGCCAGTAAATGCTTGTGTACCACAATTCTATCCGATCCAAATACGGTTGGGCCCTGTACAAAAAAACACAGTGCAAACAAAACATAACCAAAAAAATTTAAAAAGCAGAAAAGTAAGGACTTGTTGTTTGCTATATTGGCCTATTTTGTATTAAAAAAATACCTAATTTTCTTAAAAGCACGAAGAGCGAAGAGCCAAGACACTACACTTATAATGAAGGAAACAGCAAGACCGATAGGGAAGACTTAAAATTTAGTTTTACTGAAAAAATAAATGTGGTCAACGCAAACAGTATTGATGCTATAAATACAAGCATGCCAATGGTCATAGAGAACCGTTACAAGCTCGTGCATACTCCAACTGATTGTTAACCTGCATAGGAAAGAAATCATGTTAAAAGATAGGAAGAAAAAAGAGGGAGCGGGGGGGGAAGAAGGGAGGAAGAGGAGGGGAAGGGAAAAGAAGGAGAAGGGAAGAGAAAGTGTAAAATAAAAGTGTTTAAGAATAAGCCCATACCAGCTGCGGGTGTCTCTACGTTCTATGTTCACTGGGATGAGGTTATAAGTAAGGTGGACTTTTATTCATTCAAGAAACTTGCCCAAATTTATTTGGTGTCAACAACTGTTATCTTGCCCTCCTCACCCTGCTGGGGACTACGAAACAACAGCAAAGAAGAACCTGCCACCAACCGGCTATTAACCTCTCCCGGTCCCTTCTTCAACCCCCTTTCCCCCGTTCCTCACAAAAAAACGTTGCAGGGATAGCTTCCGCTTCTTCCCTCTTCTCCTAATCGTCCTTGTTTTCCTACCGTGATGATAGGGTTAATAGACGGTGGGGCATGTCTATCTTTGCGGTGTTTCGTGGTCCCCATCAGGGGAGGAGGTGCTCATATCAACGTCTGTTGCCCCAAATAAAACTTGCAACATTTTCTTGAAAATGAATAAAATTTCCTTCAATTTATTTAACCCAAATTCAGTGGGAACCCAATAGATACGCTATGACGCATAACCCCCGCAACCGCGCGCAAGTGGCTGTAAGCCTGCTATTAACTAAACGGGATTCCGTCTGCTCATTACAGTCCACGGTAAGGGTATTTAGCCGGCTTACTTTGGTTTCATTTGTAACTTTATGGACCCATCTTTTTCACATTCATGCGGGGCCAATTGATATTAATTATTAAGAACAATATACAGATGTTGAATCTTAAAAAGGAATTTTATTATGGGAAGACAGGCCAATTTTTGGAAAAAATACAGATTTGGATGACGTCACGGGGCATTGATTGGTTTATTAATTTTGGCTTCGGGGACCCATTCAGGTAAAAAATGACGTACGATCCCTACATTGGAAAACAACCGATTAATCGTCATCGTTCGTCGTTTTTGAATCAGTAGGGAAAAGTAATTTTTGTACTGTTTAGACATAATAAACCGTGTCTTTTGGAAAATATAATAGCACCTGAGGCAGAGGGCCAATATTACAACCTTGATTTAACATAGTCTGCTTTATATATATCTGTCGCCCCCGAGATCAACAAGCTGATACCTGATACCTGACACGTGACTGGTACCTGACACGTGACACCAAACTAAAACAATTCTCTCGTTACGTTTATAACTACAATACGGCAAGCAGCAAGCATTCTGTAATCTCCGTTTCACGCTAATCGATCAAGATGTGAGGCCTATACTGTAGTAAAAGACTAGTTTCAATGCCTTTGAAGGCTTAGTAAAACCTTTCGAACTAACAACTATAGATGATATCTATCGCTCCTCTACCGAACCTGCTTGATAGCTCAGTCGGTTAGATCGTCGTGCCGGTAATACAGGTCGCCGGTTCCGATCTGCCAAGCGCACATGGGTTTTTTTTCAACACTATCGTGCGCTGGCCACTCCAGGAAAGATTAATAACTATATATATTTTCAATGCAGTTCAAGTCAAGTGTGGGTACTTTTCAAATGACGACTTACAGCATCGGGGTAAAGCTATTATCTAAATTGTTTTTCAACATGTCAAAATTCAAATCAATGCAAATATTGCTCCTTAGTGATAGCCATGAAACAGTAATAGTACCAGTGTCATGTCACGCATTAATTTTAAACATTTACCTGCATGCATTAACATTGGGTTCCCAATTTGACACCCTCAACTGGTTTACATCCATATTTCAGTTGATAAATTTCAGCTGTGGCTTTTAATTTGGTTTTGGGGATATTAATGTAACAAACTCCAGAACTTCCCACTGCAAAAGTATCTCTATCACACATAAGACCCTTGAACATACGCGCCATTGCTACATAGCTATGCGCTCTGGTAGCCAATGCGCACCGATACACTCTAATATCAAAACAGCCCTATTCATAATTATTATACACCCCAAAACCATTGCACTCCTGGACTTCATCATCATTGGCGCTAAGATATTTCAATTAACGGCCCGGTGTGCGGTGTATAAAACCACTTCAGATTCCTTTTCATCTGGAGTGCAGACCATTGTTATATTTTCTCGCGGTTGAAAAGACCCTCAGGTTTTACCACCTCTCCGATTAGACGAACGTCTTTTTTTCATGACTTAAGCGCAAATACTTATCCTCATTCGTAAATAATAAAGCTGAGCTTCTATAGTGCGTGTTCAATTAACTTTGTCCCTGTTTTTTTTCATCATTATTCGAAAAGGAAGAAAGACAACAACTATGCCAGAAAGTTGCTGGGCAAGTTTGACCTAACAACTTTGTGGTAGAATTAAAAACCGTAACATATTTCTTAACTTCATTTGTAAATTGTACCGTGCTTTAAAGAAAACTTCGGGTCAACGACCTCTATCAATATGTAACTGGTTATTATTGTGAAAGAGGACGGTATTTTGTTACTCACCCGAAGCGTGGAGGTTATAACATCTGGCTATAACAATGCCTACGCATCCCGGCCCATTGTATATCTTTAGTTATGGTTTGCTGAGTCTAGACATAATCCATTGTCGCTGATATTATGAATAGAAATTGATGTACTTTTAATTAATTTTTTAACGAAAATGTGGCAAGTTTTTTTGGGGCCACATACGGTTTGTCCATGTTATAATTTATCAATAATTTTACACCGGGTTTTTGGTCTTATCCCTTTGAAAGGGACTACGGAATTGTTTATTGCAGCTTGTTATTGGTCTACGCCCCTCGTCCATAGACACCAATCTGCTACGCAGTATGCGAAAAATGCACTTATTAACCTAAACCTACGAAGTTCTGAGTAACAATGATTATGTCTTACTTACCATGTGTAATACCAGAAGCTATAATCGATTTGGGGGAAATGGGGGGCCCCTGAACCTTTGGCTTTGTTGTTGATGCAAATACCTCCTTATTAGTATCTTTTATGTTCTTCTCTGGTCTGCGTCAAATTTGAAGAAAACCAATGCGGCTCTGCGGCGTGTCCATTTCCGCGATGCTGTCTTTGATTGTTGAGACCTTAGTTTGTCCCTTTTTCTCGTGACGGAAGGTATAGCGCTTTTACTACCTTTTTGTAGTGTTTTTCCTTCTCGTAATTTATCACTTATTTATTCAGTCTGTGGCCGAGTTCCGTTGATAGTTGCTGAGGCCCGTAGGATTGGTGGTGCCGCAGAAGTGGGAACCATCTCACGTTAGATGCTCTGGGCACAGAGTGTTTGATGAACTCAAGAATCCCCTTTGTGTGGTTTCTGTTGTTTTGCTCCTGTACATTGTCAGAAAATGTTGACCAAGCGATAATTGTCCTTATATTTAGAAGGACACATTTTATGGGCTATAATTTAACATGTTATGTCACTGTTCAATCTCACATGAAATCTCAATTTGATGGAGTAAAGTGGGTGACGAGGTCGTAGCTTATCGGTTTCCACCACCTTAACTTTAATTTTGTCTCATTTACAACGACTGTAACATGACGCATTTTAATTGTGCCGTAAAGTATACTCTCTTGAAATTTCTTAGATTAAAAATGCAGGACCAATCTGAATTTAGATTAAAATTGTTTAATCTATTAGATTTATATTTCACTCTTTTTGATTTACAATATTTAATCTAAACTTGGATGTGTCCTTAAGTGCGCAATCCAATTAGATTATTTTGAGAATCTAAGTAAAGTGTGAACGAGAGTTGGCCTATAAGTTAATATCTTATTGGGGGGGGAGCTGGGGCTGAAAATAATAAACTTTCCATAAAATTTTGTATAAAAAAAAAAAAAAAATTTACATGTTTTATCTCACCAAAAAAGATATAACAAGGAATGTCATTTTACTGATTTTTGTCCATTGCAGGTCTATACTGTAAACGTATATTGTAAGGTCTATAACGTACCTACTTGAATGCATAATTCCAAAGAATAACAATCCACCTAATTGAAAATCACCCTACATTGTTTTTGGCAACCGTTCTTGTTGACGTATAGCGAAAAAAGTTAAAGATTTTTTCGGAATTAATGCGAAATGGCAAATTGAAAGCATAAAGACTAAGTTTACATCAACATAAATAAATTTATGCTGTAACTACGAAATGGAACAGAGTTCTCATATACGAATTTTGAACTTTAAGATTTTGACCCAAACTGGTTGCGAAATTGATTGCCACATTATTTTTTTGGTTGATTAAACGCGGAAATTGGCGGGGAAAACCTTTATAACTAGTTTCATTTTCAAACATTGTAAGCAGGTTTTTTTTATTCCCCGGCAAGAAAACAGTCCCATCCAAGAAAATGACACACAGGGTTAGGGACCTTTAAATTGTTCTATTTTTGCAATTTATTCTAAAAACTGCAGCTAAAATACCTTATGATGAAAGGTGTATGTCACGTTTGGTTTATGCTTCTGCATCATACATGGGTCCGATAGCTGCAAGGGAGGCTTCAAAAATTTCATGGGGGCAGTCGCTTGACCGTTATTTGCATGGAAGTGATTGGAAGAGTTAACCATGTAGTAAGAAACAAGTGCATAAGCGGAAAGAAAGCAGATAGATTTAAAGAGAAAGAGAGAGACAGATGACATAAAGAGGGGAGAAGGAACGGATGAAAGAAAGGAGGTCAGGAAAGAATAGACACGGACCCGTGAATGTAGGTAGGAGGGGCTATATCATTGACATTGAAGTACCCCGAACCTTTTTTTGGATTTCTCATGTCAAGTATTGAATCCCATGTTTTTAGCGAACAGGATTTTTATTATTCGAAGGTTTTTAAATCCAGAATATGCCCATGTGACCTTGCCATATGACTACGCAAAGAATCTTCACAATAGTGCCCAACTGAATCCTTGAACGGAAGTAAAGAAAGTTGTCTGAGAGACAAAGAGGCGGTAAAATACGATGTTTTGAGTAATCACAGGTCGCGGGATAAACAAACTTGTCCGTAAAAAAAATTCGTATTACTGCCATTTTTCGAATTTTCGAAAGTATAGAGATCTGTCGGATATGACCGTTCGGACAAATGACATGCCGGAACATGGACCTTCAACCCTGTTACCGGAAGAAAAACAATCTCCAACATGCCTTCAAAGCATCCCAATAAGCCATATATTTTTTCAAACCATCGCTCGCTGCTAACCGCATGGTTTTCCTAATGGAAAGTCAATTGAGCTTTCACATTTCAGGTGTCCCTTGGATTTGGAATCCATTCAACGACTCTTTTACTTATCTCAATGTATCTTGGAATTACTGATTTACCATACCCGTATAACACTACTTTGGCTTTGCAAAGGGGAGGGGTTTGAAATCTAATTGGCATTATAATTATAATTAATTACATGTTCTGGTTTGCTAAAACCCTGAAGATGGAAAATGCACAAAACGTGAGCAAGAACACGTCACGTCATACATGTTATTCTTATGCAATATTAATGAGATCGTAATGAATAATGCCTGAAGCATTACATATAAACTATGAACTATTGTAAACATGAAGTACCTTGGTGCTATTTTAGTGATTTTGTCAGCCATATTCGACACCATATTGGATTTCTGAGTGATTCAGTTACTACTCCATGCCATTGTAAGTGTAAGGAGTTTGTTGAACCACAAAACCTTGGGATAGCCACCGGAGTCACAACATTTTGAAGCATACACAATGATCTTATAGCAATTTAGGGTACTGCAGGCCATCTTAGATCACTAAGGGATTTCTGGGGCAGTGGCGTAACCAGACTTTGCAAAAATGGGGGGGGGGGGGATCGAATGGGAGGGGGTGGCAAGGCAGTTTTTGAGTTTTGAAGTGGCTAATTTGGGTCATTCTCATAGACAAAAGCATACAAAGAAAAACAAAAGGGCTGGCGGGGGGGGTGGGGGTTTTTTTTTTAATTGGGGGTGGGGGGTGGGGGGGGGGGGGGGGGCAAGGGGGTTTCCATTTTGGGGTTTTGGGTTGGGTTTTTGTTGGGGGCCTTGCGCCCCCCTGCCACCCAATCCCCCCGGGCAACTCAGTTACTCCATGTCCTTTAATAAGTGGTGTAAATCGTGTGTTGACCATCCTGAATAACACCAGATTTACACATTTGGGCAGAATACCCGACTTATAGCAATTTTATGGTTGTGGCGGCCATCTTGGACGCCACCTTGACAATAGCCACTTTTCGGAAGTCCGATTTCTTAAATTTTTAATAGGTTTTTACAAGGTGTAAATACTACCAAATCAGTTGAAAACCTTTTTTTTCGGATTTTTCCGGGTAACATTGCACCCGCCTAAACATAAAGATATCAAAGTAGATTTATACGCTATTTACCTTTCTTGATCCCAGGAGTGCAATGGTTTGGGGTGTAATAATAATTATAATAGTGCTGTTTTGATATTAGAGTGTAATCGGTTGCGCCTGGCTACAGAACGCATAGCTCTGTAGACTAGGCGCGATGTTCAGGGATTATGTTTTGATAGAGATTACTTTTTGCAGGGGAAAGTGTCTGGAGTTTGAGTTATGCACAGTAATTTAACAGAAGCCTGATTGATTAACGTCATATTTTTTTCTTATTGATCATGATTTACTAAAGATCTTTTGAACAAAGGTTTAAGAGATGATTTTTTAAGTCACTGGGACCGAGACCTGCCATAGTAATTGCCTGTAGCAGTTTCAACAAATTACCGTTTTATTTGGTGGCATCATCTCTGCCCATGCACAATCGAGCAGATCGGTCCTACCCTCCCTGTAACAGAACCACGTGTATAGTCACACATCTTAATCGATTACGCTGTGACAACAGAGATACAGAATGCTTGTTGCTTTGGCCCGTATTGTTTGTAGTTTATAAAGGTGAACGACCGATATTGAATAGTTTTTGGCTGTCACTGTTCCGGTACCTAGGGTCCGTGTCAGGTATCAGATATCAGTTTGTCTTCGGCGGGAGGGCGACCGAGTATTATCCGACTATTTAAATCAAGATCTGTACATGACCCTCTCTGCCCAAAGTTCTAATCATTTTTTTTCCAAAAACACGTGTAGTAATGTCTACACAGTAACAAAATTTACCTTTTCCCTACTGATTCAAAAACCGACGTACGATGAGATAATCGGTTGCTTTTTCCAATGTAGGGATACTACGTAGTCATTTGTACCTGAATGGGGTCCCCCGAAGCACATAATACACCAATCAATGCCGTGACGTCCATCAAATCTTATTGTTTTTTTTTCCAAAAATTTGGCTGTTATTTTCCATAATAAAATTCCTTTTAAGATCAACATCTGTATAAATTGGTTCTTTAAATAATTAATATTCAATTGCCGGGGGGGGGGCATGAATGGTAAAAATGATATGTGTGCGCGAGGGGAAGTCCTAAATTGTAAAAATTCAGCCGGCTAAATACCTTACCGTGGACTGATGAGCAGACGGATCCCCTTTTTAGCAGGGCTTACAGCCACTTGCGGCGCGGCTGCGGGGATATGCGTCTAGACATGGCAAGAGGGGCGGCAAGTGTCCCTCTTCAAAACCTGAAATACGATACGAATACGAAATTTCCTCTCTTGGCTACATTGGGAAGAAACTTTGAGTACTTCTAGTTGAAGTCTTATAAACTGATTGAATCTAAAGAAACCATAAATCAGAAAATAACATTTATGATTTTCAAGTCCATAAGCAAGTCTGAAACCAGGGTCTAAGACAAGTGAAGACCACGACAATGACGCCATTAACCAGTGATGTACCAAAAAACTTGACCATCCTCGTGCCTTGTTACCTCTGACAGATAACGTTTGCTATAAGTACAACGAGAAAGGCATTGTTACATTTGCTTTTTATTTTATCCTAAAGCTGACTCAGAGATTTTGAAATATAATTCTTTTTAGTAATACAAATATTCATCTAGACCTTAAGATAGTAATCCCTAATAAGTTCATCTGTGAAAATGGTTTGAAGAGCTGATTCCAACTGATTTTGGGGTCGGTATTGGGGTCAACATTTACCAAAAAGTGGCGTTATTGTAGGGGGTGGGGAAATTGGTTTTTTTTCGGAGTCACAGGTCAATAACAGGGGTCAATTTTGAAATTGATCCAATCATGTTTGAAAAGTATACCAAGTTAGTAGTTTTTAATCATAAGGATTTCCAAACAGGTATAGTTTTGGTACTATCTGCGGGGCCCGACAGTTTTTTGGAGTTTAGGCTAAAACAAGCAAAAATCATAAACGGATTATTTTCAGATGTACAGGGGTCAAATTTAAATTTTTAAAAGGTTCCGCCCGATAAGGTTCAAAGGTCTCCTGGGGCACAATTAGCCCATGCTCCAATTTGGTTGTTGAAACTTGTGTCAGTTTATTGCTCTGGTCCTACTGAAGCAGAAACTGTATTTTATTTTCTTTGGTGACAGCTAGTATGCAATTTTTGGGTTCAACTTTTTGGTGACCCTTTAGACCACGGTAACCCATGTTCCTTTTGCCCACTTTTAACCAAACCAAAATGCCAAACATTGTAAAATACGAAAAGACAAAATTTGACACCAGTTTCAAAACAAAAATCGGACACTGCGGTAGGGTTTACTCGATGACCTTAACCTTAATAGGGTTATACCTGTTTAACTAAGGGGCAGAACCTAGACAAACTAGATAACCTTTTTTATCCCCTTATGATGAGGACAAATAATTGGTTATTAATTTAACACAATTTGACTTGATTTCATGCTTACCCCTTTACTACTTTTACCCCCTTATTTCCGTTTCCAACATTCCGATTTGGACGCAAAAATTCTGTTTCTGCACCCTTCACACTATAGAAAAACATCTTCAAACTTTCTTCCCAAACCCTCGAAATAGGATGCTCATTTATAACTCTACTAATTATATTATTTGGGCTGTAGTATTTGAGTAACCAATGTTTTTGGAACAGCGCAACATTGGCCAAACGACGAAAAGTTCTAATAGTTTAAAATTTAGCCTGGCATAATAGATTTTGGAAACTTTAATAGATATCTCCTTTAGAAGACATTATTACATATATTTAATAACGAACTTGCTAGTTTTTGTTCGTCAATTTACATACTTTCCAGCACAAAAAATAGACATTGAGTAATCATTCTTATCACCTACACTTCTATTAATTTGGGCTATATCCCAACGGCCTAGTAGGAAAGTCTGACGATCAACCGCAAATAGGGAGCTAATCGTCATCTTTCTTGTTAGATCTAAGTGCAATTACCCCGAAATTTCGTTTCTATTGCAGATTTTTCTCTCAATTTGTGTGTGTGTGTGTGTGTGCATATTGGGGCCAAAATGATGAAACCTTTAGCACAATTAGGCTGGCTTATATATGGTTCATTTGGATGTAATAGAATATTACATTTTCATGAAGGTAAGCCTTGTATAGTAGTCCTTTAATTCAGTTCAAAACTATCTTTTAATGGAATCTTTGCACTCTACTAAGTGAAAATATTTCATCACCCAGAATATGAGTCGTCATTTAATTGCGTGATGTAGTTATGGAGTATATCCTGTATTTTATCGTGCGCTATTTCTTTTCAAGATAAAAATAATAAAATTAAAAATATCAGGCGCTGCAAACTGAATTGTCCATTTAATTGCTTATTGTACATGTAGCTAGTGGATGTAACGGACATAGCCCTCAACATTAAAAAATGATCTTTATTTATCTGCGTGTTGTACTTAGGTGTATCGCTGCATGCCCTATAGGTAGATTCTGGTCTCGTCACTTAGAGGGGTTTGTTAGAATACCCGTACCTGTAAAAAAAAAAAATCTAAATTTTTTATGATTTTTTTTAATTTAGTGCCTTTAATATTAATATTTGTAATATCATGGTGCACCATTTAATTTTAATGGCAAGAGCTGATGTTTACGTGATTATATTTTTATTGTGGTATTCCACACCAGTTGCTTCCATAGCCTCCTGTTCCCCGTCTTGTTCAAAGCGCTCGTATGCCCTCCCGTATAAATCATTGGTTGAGGGACGGGGGGGGGGGGCTTACCACGCTCCGAGGCTAAGCGTACATATATAAAAAATGGTACTATGCAGGAAAAGTCTTACTTTAACCCATACCTTTATATGTACTAATAACCTCCCGTTCGAAGTACTAACCGTTCATAAATCGCTCACCAGTACACGAATTTCACAGATAATACAGGTTGTCTCAGAAAGAACGCGGTTACCCTCCAAGAAACGGCAATTTTGGCTCTACGACAAATTCTTATCCTGTTTTCGCTTTATATTATGAGGACTATACTCTTTTGAACGTATGGTGAAAACGAGAAAGAAAACGGTGATAAAATAACCAAATAATGACTATTTCCATAAAAATGATGCCCAACCTATTTTGTGCACGGCTAGCAATAGCAGAAAAAAAAAACATGTATTGGAAGTTTTATGGAAATTGAGCCACATAAGTCGCCAGGATGCGCTGATTTCTAGGAGGTATTGTTCAGTGGTAACATATTGTAGTCCGGGATTGAAGCAGATTGCGGCTGTCGTTCCAGTTCTTTGGACGACCGCATCTCTTTTGCACCTATTTAGAATCTTGCCAGAATACAGAAATTGTTCCTCTTGATTGCCTATTACTGGAAACCCTCTTTGAGGAGGAAAAAAAAAAAAAAAAAAAAAATGACGTTTACCCATTCACGCTGAACTGCCAACTTAAACTTTGTGCTTCAATATATATATTCTTAGTCATGAAAAATGTTCTCCTCATTGGGAATTGCGATCGTGGCCACCATTTTGGTATGTGAACCCAATAGCAGTTTAGAGAGAGATGAGAATTGGAGATGGGTGAGGGGAATACGGTTACTTATGCGACGCTAAGTGCATTACAGACAGATATAAAGTTACTTAGGTGTTTTTTAGGCCATTGTGCCAAGTGAACAATAATCTAACGACTTACATGCACTCAAATGCATAAGCATTCCAAAAAATGTTCCTCTGCTATTGCTAGCCGTGGAAAAATAGATTTGCATCCTTTTTAGGGAATAGTAATTGTTGGGTTTTTTTCACCGTTTTCTTTCTCGTTTTCACCATTATGTCGGAAAGAAAAGTACATATTCTCATAATAAAATGCTAAAACAAGGATAAGAATAGCGAAATAGGCAAAAAGTGAAGTTTTGCGAGGCGTAACGTTCTTCTGAGGACACCCTGTACGAATTGCCACACGATTTCGGTCAACGGGCCTCGCGCTGTTACTTCTGCATTATGACGGACCGCCTACCACATAAAAACACAGTGATCGTAAATCATTGATAACGATCTCTCTCCCTTCGGGTCAATATTGGCCATTATTGACATGAATAATTCATTGTCGCCCCCCCCGCAAAAGATTTTCTCCCTAAACTGAGACAAATTTCTTGAAATACTTAAAACTCAGAAGTTACTATAGAGACAAGACGGTGGTATATCAGGTAAATTTGGCTTCACGTGCCAGCGCCATTCGTTCTTTTCATGTGCGTTACCAAATAGCAATCAAGGCCGTAGCACTGCACGTGGAATTGTTGGTCGATGGGATTCCTAGCCGGGTTTGGTTTAGATACTAATAGCCTAGACTATGATTTCAACCGATCGTGTGTGAAATAATTAAAACGTTTCAAAAAACTTACCCGTTGAACTCTGTTGTTGTTTTTTAATGGAATAAAATAAGCGATTAGAAAAGCTATAGCTTTTTGATAAAACAGGGTATCGGTCGGCTTGTTTTAGTACCCGTGATACCAAATTGGTTCAAAGCCTTTTAGTCAAAATGCCGTGGCCGTATGAAAGGCAGCACTTAAGTTAACCAATTCTGGAAGACACCCTTTTTTAACATCAAAAGATTGAAGTAGGGGGCTTGTGTTATTTCATAAAGGTGCAAGTATGATTTTGACCACCCCATTTATACCCCAGCCCAATATGGAGACCTCCCTAAAATAAAACGAACTACCTTTAAAAAATAAAATCCCCCCCCCCCCCCCCCATGTACATACCTCCTGAAGATTTTACCTCTATAAACATTTAACACCCGGTAAAAAGACCGCGTTTGTTAATTAGCCTTGAGTATAAACATTGACGAGCCAATATTAAATCAACAGAGAATTTTGACAACCTTACATATAGCAGGAGCATGGCCCCAGGTCAATGTCACCTTTCACCCCCCATACAGAAAGTTTTGACACCTTTGGTAGTTGGTAGTGGGAACATCTATATATGGTTGTGTCCACTTTTCAATATGTAGGGTCCGATTGAAGTATATACAGGGGTCCAACTTTTAAAATGCTCCACTCATGTATAAGTATATGCATAATTGTCCGTCTAGTCATACTGATTCCAAAAATTATAGTTTGTACTCATCTATGACCCTTGGTTTTGTGTTTAAGGTAACAATTACAACAAACATCAAACTAATTGTAAAGGTACTGATCACTGGGCACATTTGCACCGCGTTTCACACCTGGTCACATTAAATAACAATGAATAATAAATTGGGATTTACTTAATACAATCTTGGGGAAAAAACGAAATTGGTTGTCAAAAATCGAGTATGAAGCAGTGGCAAATAACCCAACACATTTTCGTCCACTTTGATGTCCACTTAACATACTTCAAATTGACATCTTCGACCTCTTCATGAACTTTATTTCATTTTTGAGCCCGCATGTTGACACCTTGATTACACGCCGGAGAGTAACTCAACAAAGGTAGCTTTCCAGGGTTTTGGCTCTCAAATTTTATGCAGAACCATGCCCGTTGTTTATCGTTTCTCCCTAAGTACTTGTACTTTCACTTTGAAGATCGTAAATCCGCTGTCGCTTGTGATACATATTTATACGTAATTATAAATATCAAAAATGTTTTTTTTTTTTTTTTTTTTTAAAAGCACTTTTAAAATCAACATTAAAAAAAAAATAAATAATCAGGAGTGAAATAACTCGCATGCTTTCATAACGCACGCGGGCATCTAACAGACAAACAATTCCATCATGGCTGCCTTCTTGTTTACTCACGGTCTTCTAATCCACAGTGCTTTGTGTCAGGGAACGCTACCAGGACGATAATTCTTTGTAGAAATGTCAATGGTTTTCGTGCTTTCAGATGAAGTCCCAAATAGCAAGTAATCTAAAAAAAGCATATAGCGATTGACGATTTCATGGGGCAAAACGCAAGACACCTGTACTCGTTTACGAATAAATAAAGCCTCGGGTTTCTACTGTGGCTTCAATTAACATTGACCGTTTTATGTATCCGAAGAGGACAAAGATGACAAAAGTCATAAAAAAAAAAAAAGTTGTTTGGCATACGCTAAGCTTACACTTTGTTCACAACAAAAAACCCGTAACTTGCCGTGTAAACCCAATTTCTATTCAATATTTCTGATTTTGATTGAACCAAAACTGATATTTCTAAGTTGTTTTGTGCAAGAATTGAATGTTTTGTTCCTAATTACAACATCGTGTCGTGTCTGCGCAGACAATTGACAGGTTTACCGACTCACATCGAACTTTATGACGTCGTTGTTGACGCCACACTAATTCCTTTGGGGTTGCAGTGGAACCACCCCTTGGTACACCTGTGTTTCTATGGTAAGACAAAGTTGTTGGCAAGTTTTTTTTTAAAGTATTATTTTATGGGTAATTATATTTTGTGTTCTGCTGAGTGATAGGAGTCTCGAGTTGGCGTAAGCTGATTAAATTTTAATCACTAATTTATGTGACACAAATTAGATTTCTATTCTAAACCACAGTACAGTAACACAATGGTATTTTGGTAAACCTTAAAGCTACATTGTGTGTTCACCAACTATTTGTTGCATTTATTAGTGATATTAGTTTGACAAATATTCACTGAGAACGACAAATTGCACATCATCAGAACGACAATCAACTTGTGTGAAAGTACACTGTGACTCCATACTGGTGCAGCGTATTCAGCAGTAGAGTATGCCAAGGCACCAGTTTTGATGTATGTAAGGTTAAAATATTCACCCCTCCAGTTCCGTGCGAGCCTTCTGAGGAGGTTGACACGAGAACTGCGTCTTGGCAGCGATTGCCTTGATGTGTTGGTTTGAAGGTAGGCTGCGGTCCATTGTGCCGCAAAGGTACTGTTGGTTGTGGGTCATGTGCAGGTTTTTTCTCCATCTAAGTGATGTTTAGTTTCTGTTTTTTTTTTTTTTTTGCGCGTCGATTGCAAGGTGGAAAACAGAGCTACAGTCTTGGTTTGCTGAGTTTTCAAGTGCCATCGGTGGAAGAATTGGCGTACAGTGATTATGTCCTTTCTGCACACTGTTTTCTAAGGCTCAAAGAATCAGCCAGCCTATTCCAGTGCCGTGGTCTCTGCGTAGGAGTACTGCGAACAATCTCCCTTTGGCATATAGACGTAGATGTTGAAGAGACTGGGTGCCAGGACGAACCTTGTTGGGACACCATTCAACACCCGACGTTTGGCGCTTTCTACTCTACTCTGCGTTGCCCCGTTTGATGTCTCCAGGACGAAGATCTGTCTTGGATGAGCAGCATAATTAATGAACTTGACAGCTTGACATCGGGAAGATTTTGAGTAGCTTGAGGTTAGAGACCCTCGATGTCCAGACTTTATCGTAACGCAGCAGTTGGTCGATGAAGACTGCTCCAAACTTCTGCTTCTTCTTGAATGGTGTCCTCGATGGCCATTAACCGAGTCTTGCTATCGATCGTTGTTGATTTACCCTATTCTTTCGAACTCCCAGCTTGGGTGCGTGGTCGATTGGCCTCGACCGTATCATGATCCTGCCGAGTATCAACTCTCAAGGCCTAGTAGGCGAGAATGGGTGGCTGTAACTCTTGGGGTCATTTGCTGGTTTCTTGGGCTTCAGGCTTGCAATGACCTTGAAGTCTTCAATCTGGAGGGAATAGTTGACGTTTTCCCGTGCAAGTAGAAAGGAAGATTTGGAGCCATCGCACAGCTTCGGGGGCCATATTCTTCTTCAGAATTTCTGTATGTATGTTGTCCAATTGCCTCAAGCTTTCCCATTCTTGAGAACTTAAATTGCTTTCGGTGATCTCATCATAGGTAATGTTTGGGACATGGGCTTGACGGTGGAGAGGTTTGTAGAAGCTGTTTATCTCTGCATTAACAGCACAGGTTTGACTTTTCTCCTGTGGAGTGTGGTCTTGCCACTTTCCATTGTTGACAGTACTGAAGCGATGGAGTTTGCAGAGACAGGACATCTGCTTGGCTGGACAGCTACGCCCGATAGCTTGTTGATGGGGTGTTCCAGGCCTTTGCGGCTTGAGTGGGTAAAGTTGATATTTGATATCTCCTCCTCCCATCTGGTCTCTTTTTGGCCAAGCAGATTCAGTAGCTGGTTGCCCTTTTCTATAACCTCAGTATCGCAGCTTGGTAGTGTAAATAAACATACAACTTGTTATAACTCGTCGCCTTCCTTGTCCCAACAGGGGGTGTAGGGTTCCTTCTGCCTCTTGGAATGGAATGTTTAGCTGCTTGGTGGAGCATGGAGAAAGTCAGAATATGAATCGTTGATGTTAGATGACGCCGGGTCTGGCAGCTTGGGTGACAGTTCGCTGGGGAGTTGTTTGAACTTGGACCAGTTGCTTTCCTGAAATTCCATCTCTTTCTGTAGAGGCTGGAGATCGTGAGCTTGATGTCACTGGTGACCAGGATAGGGCAATTGACCTGATCTAGGAAATCTAGGGCAGGCGTCCTGGCGCAGCGGGATCGGATGTCGCCTGGAGACTGTTGACAGGTCGGACAGGTCCATGTCCCCTGACTGCTTGAATAGAAAGGAGGTGGATCCTTACTATCAAAACCGCCGTTGGAGGTCTTTGGGCTTTAATCCATTCAAGAGCCGCTGCCATTCTTTCAATGTTGGAGTATCCCCATGCTGTTATTTCTACAGTTGAATCTCGCAGACGGCAGGAGCTCCACTGAACTACTGGAAGGGAGTTGAAGTCTGCACAGCTGGTGGTGGCTTATAGATTTTGGTGAAGTGGGTTCCCATAGCGCAAATGTTTCCACTGGATCGGCGAATTCCTTGCGGATTGCAGGGTTGATCAATTGTATGCCTGCTTTCCACATAGGAAGCGATCCCATGCTGGTTGTGCGGACATGAAGCAAATAAGGTCAAAACCTTCGATTGCAGCTTGCTATGCAGATTCGCAGTGAGTTTCTTGGAGGAGGATGATATTCACCCGTTCTCCCTGGAGAGCTGAGGATGTCGCTTAGCATGGGTGAGACCTTCAACGTTCAGCTGCAGGGTACAAACTTTGGTGCTTGCCATAAGGAAAGTTCCATATGTGAGTAGCTCAGGCCGCTAGAATTGAGGGTGGTCATTCAAGTGTTCACTGTGCGTGTTTTAAAACACGATGTTTGGACTTAAGTTGTTGAATAAGTTAGCCACAACAGGTGATGTGGCATTAACCGGGCCGCCGCGAGAAGGCTTCAACACGACCCTCAGGGAATGAAATTATGGTCTGTCGAATAAAGTGATCTTAAAAGTCTGTGATAATGCGAGTTTTATTGTAGCACTTTTCAAGATGTCGCATATTTTGGTTTAACAATATAGACAAAACTTTAAACCTTAAAAAGTTTTCACCGATGTCTGTTCCTTCATAGGGAATATGATTCGCTCAACTCCTCCAGAAACTATATAGTACTCAAGTACTTTATTTTTCAATGATTGTTAGGGGTCATGAGGACGTAGAAACGTTAGGAGGGCATCGATTGTAAATTGTGACTGAATTTCGTTTGATTAAATAGCATAACATTTATTTGCATTCAATAAATCGCCCGATTTTCTTATGGCACTTAGTTCATTCCCTGAGAGCTGTTATTTTATGTGACTTCCTGGACAGAGCTGCAAAACGACTAATGATTCCAAACTACTGTCGCTCGGTCTATACGAACCGCTGTTGAAGTGTCTTTAAAGCAATTAAAAATAATGAGCGAAGCTTTCAGAGATACCCCATATGGTTAGATATATGTTACTTTAAAATTCAAAATGGAGGACACAACCAGGTCATTTTTACTCCCCTGCTAAGTGATAACAAGAAAAAACCTTATGAGCAGTTCTAAAAAAAATCGGAAATCCTGGTTTTACGGGGGTTTTATTTATTTCACTTTTAGCTGCCATATGAAGATTCGAGTTAGGGTTACGGTTTAGGAACCCTTACCGAAATGTTCATGTCCCGTAAAATCATATCCATCAGTGCTTGATCTGGATCAATCCAACTTAGATGTCCGACTCCACCACAGATCAAAGACATCTAGATCCTGCCTAAACAGATTAATACATAATAAACACAACAAAAACTCAATTAATCAATCAATCAACTTCAAATAAGCACAACAACACAAAAAGTAAAGTTTCCCTCAAACAACCGCTCTATAGAATTTCTATGTAGGCGTTAGTCAAAGTCATGACTTGTATCAATATTCTAAGATTAGTCATGTTCAGACGGGGCGTAATCATCGCTATAAACCTAACATCGATAATAAAATTTTAATCCGTTAACTTCAACAGGCGTCCGCACGGGTCTTATCATCGACAACTTTAAAAGTTAATCACGAGTCAGTATGCCCGACTGTGAAAGAACCGGAGTATAGCGCGCTACTACGGGACCCTTCAAGAGGTCCAAAAATACCCCGCGAAAATCATGGCGAATGGTACGCGTAAACTAGGGACTTCTACCTCTGATCAACTTTTCAATGGTGTACTGTAGCAACCATAAGAAAATGTATTTTCCGATAAAGGATGCGTTCTGTTTGATTTATATTTGGGTTGCATTGCGAACTATAGTAGCGTAACACAACACACGGGCACGACACCCTTCGGGTCGAAAGCCGAGGGTGTTTTGAGTCAAATCCACAATGCACCGTTTTGGGAAATTTCACCTCAATAGGGTAATGTGAGCCACAAAAATCCGATTCTTAACACATAAACAAAAAAAACAAACAAACCCTGACTTCAACACTCATTTTAGCACACAAAACAAGGTAGTACTTTGGATTTTTAGCATGATTATGAAAATTTTCTTGTTGTTTTTAAACTTTTGGAACACTTTTGATCCCTAAGTACTGACATGTGTTAGTACAGTACAGTATAGGCACAATTGCTATGATCATGGGATTGATTCAAAAAACCCGCTGGAGAAGACATTTATCGCATTCTACAGGTGCTGCTGAACCCACAATTCAAGAGCGGTATTACGCAATCCCTGGTTTCCTACATCATTTATCATTTTTTTGTGTAGGGAAAACGTTTAAAAAATCCTGTTTGAATACATAATTGGTGGTAAGTCGCGACGGAAAACATTCGGTTAAAATCAGCCATTGTGTGACTTCATGATTGGTCAATCACGACTTTTCTTATAATATTCATAATAAACAATGTTCTCACACAAATTCAACCACTTACATTGCGCGCTTTCTATCGACTTCATTGCTATTACCGAGTCTAGCGATTGGCTAAAAAAATCAATAGTTTACCTGATTGTGTCTTAACCCAAATTGGGAGCATCGTACGTAACGCTGTCGGTCTTTTTTGCCCACGTGCATCGTCTAACTTGCAAAAATGGCAGCCCCATTAGTGGCCAGAGCCGAGGAAAATTGGATGGGAATCAAATAAACTATTTTTCCACCCTTCCTCTAATGGGACGCTGTAGCTTGCTATCTACTCATGAAGAAACGGTCAGGTCACTATGTATGTAGGCCTACTTTATGCCTTCGTCAGATGGTTTCCGGTCAGTGCACGCTATTATTATAAAATTGAACTAATATTACCTGTGATTGTAATTAAATTTACCTTTAACTGCCAGGCTGAGTGTATATACCACACATGATAGTCCGGCGCTTGATAAATAAAATGGTACCGGGATCGCGACCCACTACGTCATGGCGAGGTCATGCTAAAAATGCAGAGCGTGTTGATAAGCCTGTCCACATGGCCGTAAGCTATGACAGCTATGACGATTAAGGACTTTCCGTTGTTCCGTTTTTGTGTTGTTTTTATATCAGTACCCCATGGCCATGAGTCAATCCCGGAAATTGAGGGTGACAAAGTTATCCTAAATAATGGTAGATATGCGCGATTAAGTGATAGTAGACTACTATGAGTGTCGGTATTCTTCGATCAGTCCTGAAGCCACAGTGTCATCATTCAAGGTGACATTCACTTTGATTAGGTGACAATGGAAATATGCATGGCTCTATTCCGGCAGTGGAACCAATTTGAAAGGCGAATTGCATGGAGTATTGATTGATGTCATCAAATTATATGCGCGGAACAAGCTGTTTGTGGCGCGGTCAAGCATGGTTGGCATGACACGTACAATGTACACACATTGATTGTGTGTATATTTCGGCAGTCACCCGGAATGTACTACACATGCGTGAATTCAGCGTCGGTGACTGGTCACTAAAATTTGTTATACAGCGTCCTGGAGAGCTTTGTTTGTGGACGCTTCTCTCAAATCACCTATTGTCATCAGTTATGCATGGTACTGATGAGTCTGTCAAGCGCTGCTGAAGGATAACTGCTTTTAAGTCTAATTTGTGCGAACAGCATGTATTTACGTTAGATTGGGTGAAAATATCCTCATTAATAATAATATAAATGCATTTAACTGGCGCTCACAGAGAACACAGGGTGCCTTTACAATAATACTTAAAATCACGAATTAATTACAACATACATACAACAAATAAGGAAAACTAACAAGACAGGAGTCCAAGTTACATAATTTTAAACATCAAATAAATATGTTTTCAGCAGGAGCCGTTTAAAGACCTGGTGAAAGGTGCCTCTCTGCATTTCACAGGAAGCTTGTTTCCCCAGGCAGGACCAACTTACGTTGAATGATCTGTGTCCAAATCTATGCTTGGTACGAGGAATAACAAGCCGTGATATCAAACCCGTAGCCTTAGTCTTGTATCATCAGAAGTTACTATCAAATTACATAGACAAATTTAGACCATCAGTAAGGTATGATGCAGCCTCTCCGTGAATAGGCTTATACACATGAGGATTTTGTAATCGATACGTTCCTTAACATGCAACCAATGAAGAGTGATCAAAACGTGTCACGACCGTATGTCAACACCAAACGCGCAGCTTTAATTGTTGGCAACAACTCGAGCGTTTGTGAGATGTATTTCATTGGTGCCATTTTGTAAGGAGTTGGCAGAGTCAATGGTGGACAAGCAAGATCGTAAAGGCATGGTTGCAAGCCTCAAAAGTGGTAAACATAAGAATATTCCATAATTACGATATGGTAATTTACACTCTACAGATATCTCCAATCTGATTGGACACACACTCATGGTGGAATCAAATATACCCCAATAAACATATAAACATGAAATCTCTGCCAAGCAATAGTACTTTTTGATTGGAAGTAAAAGAAGTACATAAGGTGTGTGAACCGATCATTGTCCTATTTTTCATTCGAATTAAATCGGTCCAGCCGTTGGCATATTGCAATCTAAATAGTGTGTCTTAACTGGCCCAAAAGGAGACTGTGTGTGTGGTCCTACCACATTTGGAGAACGTTTTTGTTCATAACAAGAATGAACAATTTCCTGGCTTTATATTTCACTGGAGTAATGAGCAAAATATGAACTTTCTTCTTCTGATACCATATTTCAATTTTGATGAAGTAGGTGAGGGACTAAGTTTAGCCATCGAGTCCCCCACCTTTAATTTGCACCTATAATCTGTTTGATCACGCAACCCGGGTTGTACAAATCGCTAAAAAGATACGGTATGCATCACATGGATCGCTATAAGCATTTCATGAAATCTATGTGTCGTTTTTAAGTCCAGAAGTTCATGTTACAAAGTTTTTGGCACTTTTTCCCAATACAAGAGCATCCTTTTGGTCAAAGCCAGTATTGCTGGACAATATGAGTTGAGAACAAAGTGTGGGAAGACCTTGACAGGTGGAATCAAAACCACCAGGTAGGCGTAAAAGTCTACAGTTATGTCACAGAAAAGATGCTCAAGAGTACATGAAAGAGATAGAAGATACAACCGGCTGTGTAGTGTCCATCAGTGTTAGTGATGAGGGGGTGCAATGATGACATCACAGAGTCAGTACTGATCAAGACAGCACTGTAACACAGAAAATGATAGGTTGTCAAATTGCAAAGTCTGCATACTTGGCAAATTTAGACAATAAACTAGAATTTCGCGTTCGTCGCCTTTCTAGGTTTCAGGTTTTTCTGGTTATTTGGGGACTGGGTAGGGCGGGGGAGGCTGGTAAATTGTGGGTTGCCATTGGGTTCATGTTGGCGGTGGTTGTGATTGCTTCGGTTCAGAAACCTTTGTCGCTCTGACCATTTGTTGATAACTCAGGTTGGCTGGAATTTTGTATGTTGAATTGAAAGCAGACCTTTTCGCTGCAAGTTGTTTAGATTGTTTTGAATTGATGTCAAATTGAATTTGTATTCTGTGCTGCATATTCCGGCGACTTGCAAGTTTTTTTAGTTTGACTGGTTTGACTGCATCTATCTTATCTAATCAATCATCCAAATCATCTATCTTATCTTCTTCCAATCCATTTTACATCACTCATATTAGAGATTTGGTTGTCCTAGGTGTGCAAAATGGTGCTTGGTCACAGTAACAGAGATCAACAACAAAGTGTGCAGGAAGAAAAGACTGGTGCACGTACAAAGAAGGTCTGTTGGCTAGCTAGCGGAGGTGTGGAGTGGCTTCAGGCGACTGTTCCTCCGTAAATCTCCAGTGACTGAGCGAACCCAGTAAAGCTGGTAGTGTGTTCCAGAGGCAGATGTCACTTGGAAAAAAATCTGTGATGGTAAGAGAATTCTACAGTTGGTTGGTCTTGTTGTAGCTGTGTTGTTAGATCTAGTGGGTCTGTATATATAGACACATGCAAAGTTTGTTCAGGTGAAAGGATGTCCAGAAGTGAAGCTGTAAGTTTTCCTTGACAAGTGCTTGGAATATGACGCCACGGGTTTAAATAATGCAATTTCATTCGCAATGAAGAACAAAGAACAATTCCTGTCGTTTGGTTTGTTTATTTTGATTTTGAATTTATAATTTATATATTTATTCATAGTGTTTATTTTGTTTTTATGTATTTGTATATGTGTTCATTCTATTTATTATTTAGTTGTTATTGTACCTATTTAGTCATCTTTAATTTGTTTTTATTTCAATTTTTATGTACGATTTTCTTTTTAATAATTTAGTGTTGATTTTTTCTTTCTAATTAGATTTTTCATTTCGATATGTATTATTCAAATTTTTTGGTTTTTTAATTTATTGTGGTTTTTGTTTTTTTTTATTTTACTTATTTAGTCAGCTTATTTTGTAAGTGTAAATTATTTAAAGTTATTCATTTTTAACGATTTATATTATATTTTTTGGGTATACGGCTTTGATTTTATTTAAGTTTTTTTGTTTTTTTAAAATATTTTTTATTATCCCCCCCGTTTATTTTTAGTTTTTAACATTTGGCTTTTATTTTTTTAGTATTTTGTCCGATTTTCTTATCATTTAATTTTTGTACTGTTTTTTTTTAAAATTTCTTTGGTTCCATTTTTTTATTCATTTTATATTTCTATTCCTTTTTGGGGAGGCGCTATATAATGTCTGTTTATTATATTTTATGTTATTATTTCTTTTTAATTTAACAATTAGGTTAATGATATTCTAAGACTAAGTGTACACGAATTTTATTGGTATTATATTCTCTCTGTTTTATCATTTATTTTTCTTTTTTGTTATTTTTTAATTTGTACTCTGATTTTTTTTCTTTGAATTCATTCCATTTTGCATGTTTATAATTCTTTTTATTTGTGTTATTTCTTTGTGTTATGCTTTAGGCCTATATGTATGACTTTTGTGATGGCCCATAGCGAAAAAAAAGATCTCCTGTTACACCCAAACAATAAAAAATTCTAAAAATAACAAGCAAGCCCATATGCTTGCAATCAAAAGCTCTAAATCCTTGGGTTTTCATCCGAGAAAATTCCATCATCATCGATTAATAATACAAATAAAGGGCTCTACAATACTCTTGTTAGACCCCATCGCGAATATGAAAGCGCGGCCTGGGACCTTACCAGCAAAGGACATAAACATCCTTGTGACAAGTCCAACGGAGAGAGCCGATTCACTACTGGGAATTTCACCCTTGAAGCTAGTGTTACCGACATGCTATCCACCCTCGCTGGCTAGTCGACAAGACCGCAGAAAAATTCACCGGTTGTCTCTAGCAATCCACATGATGACTTGACATTCTTCAAGAACTACATTCCACCCAAGACCGCCAGGGCAAGAAGAGGACATAACCAGCAACTCAAAACTACACCACCAATCTTGCACCACTCGCTAACTCATTTTTCCCACGAACAATAAAAGACTGAGAACTGTTTAACTCAACAACACGTGATCAACAAACAGAACCGCATTTAAGTACAAGCATTCTTCCCAGTAAATTTCGTGACCACCCACCTCCAGTCAAAATTCCCTTATGAGTCCTTGGAGGTTTTACTACAAGTACCAGTATCATGGTTAATTGCGTCGGATTCGTCAAAAAGCTCTTCCAGGTAACCACCCGCTATTTAGCCTCGACACGTCTATCCGGGACACAGACCACAAGCAATGGAGTGTGCTAGTCAGAGCAACCTTGGACTAACCCGCTATTATACACAGTTTACTTACCCAAGCTACCCTGCGTTACAAATCGCCCGCGGGGAAACACCATCACTAATTCCTTTTTTGGCAGCAACATTTATTTTCACTACAACGTAGACTGATTTTAAACAAAATCCGCACTCCAGAAAGCGCAATTTCAGATACTTCTTTAAAAGCAGTGATAGCTGATCTCGTACATACTTCAAAACCCAGTAAACAAACCCCAACTTTCCATTTAAATTAAAAGCAACCAATTTACAAAAACAAACCGTTTTTTTACTAACCCACAAATTCCAAGCTAAGATTACACCCGACAATTTCTAGGGTGGCAAAACCCAGCACGACAGAATTTGCACTTACCATGTTCACCGGCCGAATCGTCACATTTACGGACATCCCGAACAAAAAACGGCCCCCAATGGCCCGAGTAAGTACTATCACTGTCGCATCGCGAACCCGATAACTAGGTCAATCCCAGATATCAACAAGGTGAAGTGAAAGAGTTAATTCACAAGTGGGAAAACAATTTCCCCTGATTACCCAGACCCTGGTCATAACCCATGATGTAGGTGAATCAGACCCGATAAACAACATCCGTATATGGTTGAATCCAATCAAGTGCAACATCTCAGAAATGAGGTGAAATACATGGTAGAACAATGAATTATTGAGGCATACATAGTGAATGGAGCTTCCCATGTTATTCTGGTTCCCAAACCTGATGGGTTAGTTCCGTATTTTCACAGATTTTCGGAAAGTGCAAACTCTGTTCCAAAACCGACTCATATCGAATTCCACGGATTGATGATTTGGTGGCTCGTCGACCCAATGCACATAGCAGGAACCTGTTATAACTGTTAGAATTCATTCAGCAGGTACCTGTTATAACTGACTCAATGTAATCATGCATAGAGTGGTACCATTACGACATGTTCATGTCCCCTTAATAATCATATCCATCCATGGCGTGAATCGATCTCCAACTTAACTGTCCTACTTCCCCAACAGATCAAGACCATCTTTCATCTCCTGCCTAACAGATTTTAATAAGAATAAACCAAACAAACTCAATTAATCAATCAATCAATTACATGAACACAACAACACAAAAGTAAGTTCCCTCTACACAACCGCTCCTTATAATTTCTTATGTAGGGAGCGTAGTCAAGTCATGACTTGTCGAATAATAGTTCTAATATGAGTCATGGTTCGACGAGGTCGTATCATCGAGTGATAACCTAAACATCATAAATAAATTTTAATCCGTTAAACTAACTTTGACCAGGCTTCCTCCACACGGGTCGTATCCATCGCAACTTGAAAAAAATTTAATCAAACGCGTATATTGCCGACGTGTTGATACGAACCGGAATTAATAGCGCGCTAACTAACCGGTGACCCCACTGCAGAGCTCCAAAATACCCCGCTAAAAAAAACAGAAACATGCAATGGTAGGCGTAAACTACGACGCTACTTACCAGTATCACGTTTTCAATGGTGTACTCGCGCAGTCCATAACCAAATGTATTATTCCGATGAAAATATGCGTCTGTTTTGCTTGAATATTTAGGGTTGCATTGCAACTATCGTAGCGTAAACCACACGGGCACGGCCCTTCGGGTCGAAAGCAGAGGGGTGAGTCAATCCCACAATCACCCATTTTTGGGAAATTTCAACCTCAATAGGGTCAGTGATCCCAACAAAATCCTATTCTTCACAACATAAAAACCCGACTTCACACTCATTTAGCACACAAAACCTGATACTTTGGATTTTTTTAGCATGATTTTTTATGAAATTCGTGTGTTTTAAAACTTTTGGAACACGTTTTATCCCTAAAGTAATGACATGTTTTTAGTACAGTACAGTATAGGCCCACAACTTGCTAATGCATCATGGGATTGTTCAAAACACCCTCTGGAAGCAACATTTGTAATCGCATATACGTGTGCTGCTGACACCCACCCTCAGATGCTTATTAACAGCATCCCCTTGTTTCTACATCTTTATCATTTATTTGTGTATGTAAAACTACGTTTAAAAAATACCTGTTTAATACAAATGGTGGTAGTCTCGACGGAAAACATTCGGTAAAATCGCCTTTCTGGTACTCTTCATGACTTGTCAATCACGGACTTCTGTCCTTATAAATTCATAATAACAATGTTTCACCCAATTCAACCGCACTTACAATCGCGCTTTCTATCGACTTTCATTGCTATTGCCGAGTCTAGCGATTGGCTAAAATATCAATTAATTTACCTTGCTTTGTGTCTTAACCAATTGGGAGCATCGTACGTAACTGCTTTCGGTCTTTTTTGCCCACGTGCATCGTCTCACTTGCATAAGATGGCAGCCACATTAAGTGACCAGAGCCGATGAAAACTTGGATGGAATCAAAATAAATCTTTTCCACCCTTCCTCAACTGGGACGCTGTAGCTTGCTATAGACGCATGAAACGTCAGGTCCCGATGTGTAGGGCCTTTTATGCTTCGTCAGATTGTACGGTCGTGCACGATGATTATTATAAATCTAGACTCATAGACCGGTGTGTTGTAATTAAAAGGGGTTGACCTTTTTATTAACTGGCCATTGGCTGAGTGTACGATACACACATTTACCGTCGATATTAGAAATAAAATGGTTACCTGGATCTCGACCGCCACCTAAGCTGGCCATGGCGAGGTCACGCTAACTTCTGAGCTTTTGATAAGCCTGTCCCTCGGGGGATGGCCGTAATCATGACAGCTAGGGGACGATAAACCGGTCCGGTAGTCATTTTTTTGTTGTTTTTATAAAATCAGTACCGTTTGCGGTTTGCTGCGCCATAGTCAATCCCGGAAATTGAGGTTGAAAAAAATAAACTCCTAAATATGGTAGATTATGCGTCAGATATAATTTGACTATGAGATCTACTATGAGTGTCGGATTACTTAGATCAGTCCTGAACCCACCGGTGTCATCATTGCAAGGTACATTCACTTTTGAATTAGGTACAATAGGCATATATGCATGGCTATTTTCCGTTCCGATTTTTCCTCCCGGCAGTGAACATGTTTGGGAACTGGGGAATTGCAATGAGTATTATTTGCTGTCCTAATTATCATGCGCGTAAACGGTCAACGTTGACTGGCGGGACACGCATGGTTTAGGGGCATGACACGACGTAAGGTATACAGATGTATCACACATTCGAATATTGTGTGTATAATTAAGGGGGCAGTCAATATACCAGGAAAACTACATCCGATGTACTACACATGCTGAATTCAGCGTCGGTGGACTCTCTGTGTGGCACTGAAAATTATGTTGATAAGACAGGCGTAGGCCAACATGGAGAGCTTTGGTGGTGGACAGCACTTCCTCCCTCAAATCACTATTGTCCATCAGTTAATCATGGTAAAACTGAGAGTCTGTTCATACGCTGCTGAAGATAACGGGCTTTGTAAGATAGTAATTTGTGCAGAACAGATGTATTTACGTAGATGTGGAAATCTCCTCATTACTCATAATAATAAATCATTTAATTGGGTCTCTCTACAGAGAACACCCGGCCTTTACAATAAATACTTAAATACTAAATTAATATACAACATAGCCTACACAGATAAGGAAAACTTAACCAAGTCCCAAAGTTTAACCATAATTTAAGAAACATCAATGTAAACTATAGTTCTCACGGAGGCCCCCCCCCGCCCCGTTTTAAAGCCATGTTGAAAGTTGCCTCCTCTAATGTTAACAGGAAGCTTGTTTTCCACAGGCTAGGACATTACGTTTGACTGATCTGTGGGCCAAATCCTATGCTTGGTTACTAGATACAACCGTGTAATATCAAAAACCGTAGCCTTAGTGCTTGTATCTAATCAGAATTACTACAATTACATTATAGACAAAATTTAGACCATCAGTTATGTATGATCAGCTCTCCGTGAATAGGCTTATACACATGAAGGATTTTGTATCGGATACGTTCCCCTTAACAGGCAACAATGAAGAGTGATCGAAAGTTGTGACGAGCTCTTGAACACCAAATGCGCAGCTTTTATATTCAAGCACTCGAGCTTTTGAGAATTTTATTTCATTGGTGCATTTGTAATGAGTTGGGGGGGCAGTGAGGAAGGGAAAGTCAAATTGTGACAAGGCCAAAGATCGTAAAGCATGGGTTGCAAGCATGCCGGCAAAAGTGGTACACATAAAATATGCATAAATTACGAATATGGAATTTACACATCTGTACAGATATTCTTCCACAATCATTTGTGTGACACACTCATGGTGGACAAATATAAACCCCAATAAACATAATACATGACTCTCCTGTGCCACAGCAATAGTACTGTCTTTTTGTTGATTGAAGTAAAGATTAAATAAGGTGTGTGAACCGATCATTGTCTATTTTTGCCATTCTGAATTAATCGTCATCCGTTTGGATCGTGACATCATAAAGCTGTGTTCTAAACCTGGGCCCAAAGGTAGACTGTGTGTGTGGTCTAAGCCACATTTGGAAGAGTTTTTGTTCATCACATGCAAAATAAAACATTTCTGTGCTTTATATGCCATCACTGTAGTAATGAAAAAGATGAACTTTCTTCTGATCAAAGGCACCAATATTTCAATTGATTGAAGTAAGGTGATGGACGACGTATCCATCGAGTCACCCATTCACGCGCATTTACTGTTTGCATCCTATAATCTGATCTGATCACCACCGGGGGCTTGTTCACAAATCGTAGCTAAAAGATACGTGATGCATCACATGGATCGCTATAGCATTTTAATATATATAATGAATCTTATGTTGCTATTTTACAGGTCCAGAACAGGTCATCGTGTACAAAGTTTTTGGCACTTTTTCCAACACGAGGGCATCCTTTGCAAGCCTAATATTCTGTGAACCATATGAGATTGAGAACAAGTGGAGACCGTGACTATGGATCAAAACACCAGGTTGCGTAAACGGCACATTATGGCCCACATAACTATGCTCAAAGAGTACACCTTAAAGATGAGATAAAGCGTCTAGATAAACAACCTGCGTTCGTATCTGGTCATCAAGTGTTACGTGATGAGTTGCATATTGACCTCACCGAGTCAGTACCTGAATGATCAAGACAGCAAAGCACTGTAATCACAATAAAATGATCTATGTTGTGCACATGCAAATTCTGTACATACTTGCAAATTTAGGCAATACACTAAATTCGCGATTTCTCGGCTTCCTAGGGTCATCAGGGTGTTTCTGTTTTTGGGGACTGTTATGGGCGGGGATGCTGTAACTATGTGGGGTCTGAGCACCAGTCGCAAGAACGTCATGTTGGCGGAGTGGTTGTGATGTTTCTGTTCAGAATCTTATCGGTCGCTCTGAGCTATTTGTTAACCGCGGTTGGCTGGGATTTGTATGTTGAATTGAAGCAGAAGTTTTCCTGCCAGTTGTTTTTAGATTGTTGAATTGGGATTTCAATATATAAATTGTAATTCTGTGTCTGCATATTCAGACGATTCAGTCCTAGACGGCGACTTGCAAGTTTTTTTAGGTTTACGGTTGACTGCCTCTATCTTAGCTAATCAGCCAAACTCTATCTTATCTATCTCCAATATTATAAACATCACATCAGTAGTAGAGATTGTTTGTTCTAGTGCACATGGGGTTCTTTGTCACAGGAACAGAGATCAACAAAGTGTGGCGGAAGACAGACTGGTGCACTAAAAAAGGTCTGTGTGGCTAGCTAGCGAGTGTGAGTGGCTTCAGCGACTCCGGAAATCTCCATGACTGAGCTGAAACCCCAGTAAGCTGGTAGGGGTGTTCCAGATTCCATGTCACCACTTGAAAAAAATCTGTGATGGTAAGAGAATCTACAGTGGTGCTTGTTGTGCTGTTGTGTATACTCTAGTTTGGCTCTGATATATAAGCCACATAGCAACGTTTTTAAGGTGAAGGTATTGTCCAGAATTGAGCTGTAAGTTTTCTTGACATTGCGCTTGGAATATGACGCCACGGGTTTACAATAATGGCAATTCATTCGCGAAACAATTTCTTTCGTTTGTTTGTTTAAAAAAAACTAAAAAATCAATAAAACTCATAAGCATTTTAATTATTATAATTATTTTGTTTTTATGTATTTGTATATGTTTTCATATATTTCGTCTTTATTATTTAGTTGTTATTGTACTATTTAGTCATCTTCTTCTAATTTGTTTATTCAATTTTTTATTGTAAACGATTTTCCTTAATTACTACTTTTAGTGTTGATTTTATATTTTCTATTATATTTTTCAATGATTCGATATGGTATTATATGTTCAAAATTTTTGGTTGTATTGTATTGTGTTGATTGTTTTTTTTTTTATTTTACTTTAGTAGTCATCTTTAGTTTGTTTAAAGGTTAATTATTTAATGTTTATTTTCATTAAATTACGATTTAGAATTAATCGGTATATTGGGTTTGTGAAGGGGGGGGGGGAGGACGACGGGGGTGTGATTTATTAAATTCTTTAAAAAAACCAAAAAAAACATCAAATTTTTCAATTCTAACCCCCCTTTCTTTATCTTGGGGTGGGGGGTTATAGTTGCTTGTCGGCCTGGGGTCATGATTTTCTTAACATTTCTGTGGCCTTTTATTTTTTTATTCATATTTTGTCGATTTCTTTATCATTTATTTTGTACGTGTTTTTGTTTTTTAACTTTATTTGTTCCATTTTTTATTCATTTTAGATTTCATTCCTTTTTGGGAGGCCGCTATATAAATGTCCTGTTCTTATATTTTATGTTATTTATTTCTTTTAATACTTTTTAACAATTTATTTACTAGAATATTCTAAGACTAGTGCACACAAATTTTATTTGGTATTAGAAATGCGCTCTCGTTTACATTATTTGTTTCCCTTGGGGGGGTTTTTTGTTTTTATTTTAATTTTTACTGATTTTTTTCTTTATTTCATTTCCATTTGCTAAGAGATTTTAAAGTTCATTTTTATTTGTGTTAATTTCTTCTTGTATATGCTTTAGGCCTATATGTATTACTTTTGTGATGTCATATGCGAAAAAGTCGTCTCTGTTATCACACACAAGACAATAAAAATTCCTAAAAATACAAGCAAAGCCAATATGCTGCATCAAAAGCTTCTAATCCTTGGTTTCATCCAGAGAAACTTCCTCATGCATCTATTATCATCCAAGAACGGCTCTAACCATACGCTTGTTATACCCAGCTCGAATATGGGAATCGCGGCCTGGATATCCTTACCAAGACCAGCAAAGGACATAACTCTGAAAAAGTCCAAAGGAGAGCACCGATTCACTACTTTGAATTTCACCGTGAAGCAGTGTTACCGAAATGCTGTCCACCCTCAGGCTGGCTAATTCTACAAGAACGCAGAAAAATTTCAACCGTTTGTCTCTAAATAAAATCCAACATATTAACTTTACATCTCCAAGAACTACATTCCCCCAAGACCGACAGGGCAGAGAGGACTAAACCAGCAACTTCAAAATCTACACCACCCATCTTGTACCACTTTCCCCTCCGCCAACCTCATTTTTCCCACGACAATAACTAAAGACTGGAACTGTTTAACTCACAACCATTGATCAACAAACAAGAACGTTTAGTACAGCATTACTCCTATAAATTTCTGGGACCCCCACCTCCAGTCAAATTTCCCTTATGGAGTCCTTGGAGTTTTTACTACCAAGTACCAAATAAATCATTGGTTCATTTCGCAAAAGCTCTTCGGTACCCACCCGCTTTTAGCTCGACACGTCATAGCCCGGCACACGACCACAACCAATAATGGAGTGTGTGTCCTTGTCAGAGCAACTTGACTAACCCGCTATTATACAACAGTGTACTTCTACCCACCTACCCTGCTGCTTTACAATCGCCGCGAGGGGAAACACCCATCACTAATTTCCTTTTTGGCAGCAAACATTTATTTTCACTACACTATACGTGAATTTTAAACAAAATCCTCACTCTAGAAAAGCGCAATTTCAGATACTTCTTTAAGCAGTGATAGCTGATCTCCTACATTCCTTCAAAATCCAGTACACAAACCCACTCTCCATTTAAATAAAAACAAACACATTTTACCAAAAACACCAGACCGTTTTTTTATTAACCCCCAAAAAAATTCAAGCAAAGAATTACAAAAACACCGACAATTTCTAGGGGGCAAAACACCAGAACCGACAGTATTTGCACGTACCATTTTCCCCGGCCGAAATCGTCCGACTTTTACGGACATCCGCGAAACAAAAAAAACGCCCAAAATCTGCCCATAAAGGAAATATACTGTCGCTACGCAGACCGATAACTAGGTCATATCCCGATAGTCAACAAGGTAATTGAAAGGAGTTAATGTCCCAATGGTAAAACATATTTCCTGTGTAACCCAACACATGTCCTAACCCATAATTGTAGTTAATCAGACCCGTAAAACCACATCCTTATAGGGTTAATTCCAATCAAGTTGCAACATATCATAAATGAGGTGAAATACATGTTTATCGAATGATATTATTGAGCATAGCAATAGTGAATGGAATCTTCCCATGTATTCTGGTTCCCACACATGCTAGTTCATTTCGTATTGTCACAGATTTTTTCGAAAAGTCAACCTTTGTTCCAAACCGACTCATATCGAATTCCCACGGATTGAGATTTGGTGGCTCGGCGAACCCAATTCACATAGCAGAACCTGTATAACTGGTAGAATGCTATCAGCAGGTACCTGTTATAACTGACTCAATGTACACACTGCATGAGAGTAGGTACCAGTGGAAGGGGTTACTGTTCCTTAACGTATTGGGAACATTTAATTTTAAAAAGGCCCATGTTTTGGATCAAACCTGTGATACCTGCATTATCATCGATCGCTTATCCACTACAACGATCGGGAGGATGTGGGGAGAGATTGATTTTATCCTACATAAGCTTTCACGGAATAAGCGATTAATACTATTGTGATATGATAGCACTTGTATGCAGTGTATCCATTGAGTCAGTTATACAGGTTTAACTGCTGAATAGCAATATCATTAACCAGTTAAACAGGTTCCTGCTATTTGAATTGGTTCTCGTCCGCGGATAGAAAACGAAAATATGACTTGTCTTCATTTGCTCGCGACATTAATTATCAATCTTCTGTTTTACCCATAAGCGCGTTAATTTGGGCTTAATAATTTTGCATTCAGGTGAGCTTATTACCATGCCATTTTTTTTCAAATATGCCAGGTCTCTTTAAATGTACAGCGTGTATCAATGGACACGCAGAGTGGATACAAATATTACAAATATCAACCACCTTTAGTGATCATGATTGTAAAACTCTTTTCTTTCTGCTTTCACGATGCCTTATTCGCATCTCATCTAGGACATTTTGTCCATAGATACGGTGTTTTGAAGAATAGCTTAAATTCCAAGCTGGTCCGATTTGTGCAGTCACAAATACCTATTCAATAGAGTGAAGGGTCTCCCAAGGAGTATAATGTGTGGCAGGATTGGGCTTAACATATGTTATTAGAATTAGGAAGAAAGCAAGTGTTAATTGGTAAATTTTCTCGTTAATACGCTATAAATTGGAAGAGATCAAAAAAAATGTACATGATTTTGGTGATCATACTTTTTGTAGTGTTTGAACTGGACCTAATGATGCACGTGGATGCTTTTAACTCAAGTATATATCAGTCCAAATCTTGAATTCAATTCCATGCAAGTCTTGTTTATTTGATTTAATATATCAGACATGACCTCCCAGACGCTTTGGGAGAACCGTTGATAGTCAAGTGGCACTTAACGTTTTTATTGTCTGCAATGCATTCCACATTGTACATAACTGCCGATTCCGCGTCACAAACCTGTCATAACTTTTGACCAAAAGCCATGCACAAACGAAAATTCTTGTGCCAAAGATGAGTCAATAGACAATCACATCCTTATTCAAAATAGAACAATGTTTCATTATTGTCCTCAGTTAAAAAATGCGTTTAAAATCCTCTTTTCTATTGATACAAACAAAACGCTGTATATTCCTTAACCTCAAATTTCCCTATCGAATCCTCAAGTAATTTCACTTGCAAAGTATTGCATTGATACCGCCTCTGAGCTTGTGATGTGTAATTGGGTAAAAATATATTAAACAAAATTATAGTTATGGTGATCAATGCAGCTATTGCTGAGAAATTATGAATGACTATGGGTGAATTGGAAGGAAGGGGTGGGGGGGATGGAGAAGGTGACTAAAAGGCTTAGAGGTAAATAAGAATTGCTAAGTAGTGATGTAGTAATACTGGGGGACACGATAGCTGCTTTCTGGGAGGGGGAGGGAGAAAAAGAACTCTCTCAGGTGGCGAGGGGTGCCCTAGCTGCTGCATCGGCAATCGCTTCATTCGCGTGTAGATACTGCGAGTGCAAGTGCTGCAGGGTGGACATGTCGTCACGCTATTCGCTTTTCACGTCTCAAAACGCGCGAACCGGAATTTCGGGGAGCATCCCGGAAAGTGCGCACTGTTTTGATACGTAAACAAAGCACTATGGCGGCGCCTCGTACTGGCTAGGTAGCCGACCGACAAATTTGCCCCACACATATAAGAGGTTAAGTGTGTGTCAACAAGCAAACGATGCGAAAACGGAGAATGACAATGGTATCAAAATAGAACACCTACATGTTGCCGCTATTTGCAAACAATTTAGACGTTACACGGCGAAATTGTGTGAAATACAAGACAACGAACTGTTTTTAAAAAACCATGAGTCGGTTGAACAAATGGTGTCGAACAAGTTCAAAATTTTCGCCGTCAATTTTCCACCGAAAATCGCATGTCAAAGCAGTTTTTGAAAATTTTGGGCTTCAAAATCCATAGACTGCATGCTTATATGAATGTCGGTTAAACGTAAACCTCGTGTGCACAGTACCTATCAGTTGTTGTTAAAGAGAAGTGTCTGGATTCAAAATTTTATGATGGCCGTTTCCGCCAGAACATGTGTAGGGCTCACGCGGCGGTGTCTATACTGTTGTGCACTGTTAATGGTGATATGAGGAACAAGGGGCTGTGTCATCAGAGTGAGCGAATCACTATGGCAAGCGCTCCGGGCAATCGCGCGGGGTAAGTAGACTACACTGCGTAAAAGGTCTACGTGCTGTATAGAGAGAGAACGGTTGGGAGATGGGGACGTGAAAAAATGGAATGCATACAAACGAAGATAGCCCGAAGTAGGTGGACGATAGGTTTTTACAAGGTGGTGAGGGGTGTGGTGCGGGGGAACGACGGGTGGCTTTTTTTGGAAGTAAGTCAATGAAACTAGTTTTGTGTCTCATTTGTCCCACCCTGTTATTCTCTTGTAGACACTGCTTTTTCCCCCTTTGAGCCTGGTTTTATTTTACGGGCTATTAGGTTGATGGTTAAATTTGCCCTGAAAGCTTGGGTTGGGTGGGTGGTATAGGAAGAACGGGGGGTAAGTGTGCATATGGACGAGATTGCTGAGTAGGCATTGGAATACTTTTGTCGATTATCGACCCTCTTATGGGGTCCCTAATAGCACGCCCTATCGGGCACGGGCCAGGTGGCTTCCACGTTCTTTAACAGTGGCCTAGAATTAGCTTTCCCACATATTACGGACATCTTTCCCCACAGTTTGCAATCTGTTCCCCACAGATTGCAATCTGTTCCCACGATTGCAATCTGTTAGCAAAGTTTTGCTCTCTGCTCCCACAGATTGCAATCTGTTCTCAACAGGATTGCAATCTGTTCGCACATTTTGCAATCTGTTCCCACAGATTACGTAATCTGGTCCCACAGATTGGCAATCTGTTCCCACATTATGTAATCTAGTTCCCACAGTGGGCAATCTGTTCCCACAGATTTGCAATCGGTTCCAAATTGCAATCTGTTCCCAAGATTTACTCAATCTGTTCCCACAGATTGGCAAAAATCTGTTCCCACAGATATACGTAATCTGTTCCCACAATTGCAATCTGCTCCCACATAATACTCTTAATTTGTTCCCCAAGATTGCAATCTGTTCCACAGATTGGCAATCTGCTCCCACATATTGCAATCTGTCACACAGATGCAATCTGTTTCCCACAGATTGCAATCTGTGTCGACAGTTTGTCGACAATCTTTGTCCCACGATTACGTAATCTTTCCCACAGATTGCAATCTGTTCCGCACAGATTATGTAAATCTGTTCCCACAGATTGCAATCTGTTCCCACAAAGTGCAATCTGTTCCCACAGCTTGCAAATCTGTTCCCACAGATTATGTATCTGTTCCACAGATTGCAATCTGTTTCCCACAGATTACGTACTCTGTTCCCACAGATTGCAAATCTGTTCCCACAGAATACGTATCTGTTCCCACAAATTGCACTCTGTTCCCACGATTGCAATCTTTCCCACATGATGCAATCTGTTCCCACCTATTGCAATCTGTTCCCACAGATTACGTAAATCTGTTCCCACAATTGCAATCTGGTCCCACTGATTGCAATTTGGTGCTCCCCCACAGATTGTCAATCTGTTCCACATTTGCAATCTGTGGCCACAGATTCAATCTGTTCCCACAATTGCAATCTTTCCCACAGATTACGTGATCTGTTTTCCCACAGATTGCAATCGATTCCCACAGATTACGTAATGTCTGTGTTCCCACAGATTGCATCTGCTCTCCACGATTGGCAATCTGTCGCCACGATGCAATCTAGAGTTCGCTCAGTTTTTTGCAATCTGGTTCCCACAATGTAAACGATAATCTTGTTCCCACATAATTGCAGAACTCGTGTGTCCCACATCTTGTCAATCTTCTCACCACATATTGCAACATCTTTTCCCACAGATTGCAATCCTGTTCCCACAGATTGCAAATCTGTGGCCACAGATCTGTGGCAATCTCTTTCCCTCCTTACAGATTACGTCTCTGTTCCGCCAGATTGCAATCTGTTCCCACAGATTATTATCTGTTTCCACAGATTTCCATCTGTTGTCCCCACAGATTGCAATCCGTTTTGGGGGGTGTATCCCACAGATTGCAATCTGTTCCCACATATTGCAATCTGTTCTCACAGTTTTGCAATCTTTTCCCACACGATTGCAATCTGTGCCCACAATGCAATCTGTGGGAACAGATTACGTTATCTTGTGGCCACAGATTTGCACTGCTTTGTTCCCACAGATAGCGTAATCTGTTCCCACAGATTGCAAAATCTGTTCCCACAGATTATACGTAATCTGTTCCCACATATTACGTAATTTGTGGGAACAGATTACATGATCTGTGGCCACAGATTTGCAAGTTGTTTCCCACGATTGCAATCTGTTGCCCCAGATTGCCAATCGTGTTCCCACAGAGTGCAATCTGTTTTCACAGATAACGTAATCTGTTCCCACATATTGCTATCTGTTCCCACATATTGCAATCTGTTACCACCCGATTACGTATCTGTTCCCACAGATTACGTAATCTGTTCCCACAGATTGGCATCTGTTTACCCACAGATTACGTCATCTGTTAACACAGATTGCAATCTGTGGCCACAGATTGCAATATGTTCCCACAATTGCAATCTGTTCCCAACAGATTGCAATCTGTTCCGGTTACAGATTGCAATCTGTGGCCTCAATTGCAATCTGTGGCCTCAGTGGCAATCTGTTCCCACAGATTCGTAAGTTGTTCCCCCAGATTCCATCTGTTCCCACTATTACTTAATCTGATTTCCCACAGATTGCAATCTTGGGGCCACAATTACAATCTGTTCCCCAGATTACGTAATCGGTTCCCACAGATGACGTAATCCTTTCCCACGATTGCAATCTGTGGCCACAGATTGCAATCTGATCCAACATGTTGGCAATCTGTTCGCACAGTTTTGCAACTGTTCCCACAGATTGCATCTGTTCCCACAGATGCAATCTGTGGCCACAGATTGCAATTTGTTCCCACAGATTGTCAATCTGTGGCCGCCAGATTGCAATCTGTTCGCACAGTTGTGCCCCCCAATCTGTTCCCACAGATGCAATCTGTGGCACAGATTGCAATCTGTTCCCACGAATTGCAACCATCTGTTCCCACAGATTTGGCAATTGTTCCCACATATTGCAATCTGTTCCCACAGATTGCAATAATCTGTGGGAACAGAATTGCAATCTGTGGCCAAGATTGCGCAATCCTGCTGTCCGCACATTTTGCAATCTGTTCCCCCCCACAGATTGCAATGTGTGGCCACAGATTGCAATCTGTTTTCCCACAATTGCAATCTGTTCCCACAGATTTGCAATCTGTTCGCACAGCTTTCATCTTTTCGCACAGATTGCAATCTGTGGCCTCAGATTGCAATCTGTGCACTCAGATTGGCAAACTGTGGGAACATATTGCAATCGGTGGGAACGATGGCAACGGTGTCGACAGATTGCAAACGTTGAACAGATTGCAATCTGTTGCCACAGTTTGGCAAATCTGTGGGAACATATACGTAAATCTGTGGGAACAGATTGTAATCTGTGGGAACAGATTAGCTGTGGCCACAGACTGCAATCTGTGGGACAGATTACGTAATCTGTGGGAATCGATTGCAATCTGTGGGAACAGCTTACGTAATCTGTGGAACAGATTACAATCTGAGGCTACAGATTGCAATCTTAGGCCACAGATGCAATCTGTGCGAAGATTGCAACGGTGCGAACAGATTGCAATCTTTGGGAACGGTGGGGGTGGGGAGAGTTGTGCAATCTGTGGACAATTGCAATCTGTTGGCCTACAGAATTGCAAACTGTGGGAACCGATTGCAATCTGTGGGAACAGATTGCAATCTGGGGGAACAAATTACCGAGGGTAATCTGTGGACAATGGCATCTGGGTGAACAGATTACGTAATCTTTGGGAACCAATTGCCATCTGTGGGCACAGATTGCAATCTGTGGAACAGATTGCAAACTGTGGCTATACCAGCTTGCAATCTGTGGGAACATATTGCAATCTGTGGGAACATAATTGCAATTGTGGGAACAGATACGTAATCTGTGGGAACAGATTGCCAAACTGTGGCTAACAGATTGCAAACTGTGGAACAGATTGCAAATCTGTGGGACAGATTGCAATCTTTGGCCCACAATGAATCTTTGGAACAGATTGCAATCTGTGGGAACAATTACGTAATCTTTGGGAACAGATTGCAATCTGTGGAAGCAGATTACGTATCTGTGGGAACAGATTCCATACTCTGTGCACAATTGCGTACTCTGGGGGAACAGATTGCAATCTGTGTGCACATATTTGCAATCTGTGCGACAGATTTCAAACTGTCTGCGAACAATTGCAAATCTTGGGAACAGGATTACGTAATCTGTGGGAACAGATTGCACTCTGTGGCCACATATTACGTAATCTTTGGGCAACAGCTGCCATCTTGGGAACATATTTGCAATCTGGGCGAACAGATTGCAAACTGGCTAACAGATGCAATCTGTGGGAACAGATTACGTAATCTGTGGAACAATTGCAATCTGTGGAACAGATTACATCTGTGTGAACAGATTGAAACTGTGCTAACATATTGCAATCTTGGGAACATATTGCAGATCTGTGGGACCAGATTTGCAAATCTGGGGGAACGACTTACTAATCTGTGGGGAATGATTGCAATCGGTGGGAGCAGATTGCATCTGTGGGAACATAATTACGTAATCTGTGGGAACAGATTAATTGCAATCTGTGGGAACAGATGTACTAATCTGTGGAACAGATTACAAACTGTGGGAACGATTTGCAAACTGTGCTAACAGGATTGCAATCTTTGGAACATGATTGCAATCTGTGGGAACAGATTTTGCAATCTGTGGGAACAGATTACCGTAATCGTGTTGGAAGATTGCTCTGTGGGAAGCAGATTGCAATCGTTGGAAGCAGATCACGTAATCTGTGGAAACAGATGGCAAACTGTGGGAACAGATAGTGTAATCTGGGGTAACAGATTGCAATCTGTGGCTCACAGATTTAGTAATCTGTGGGAACAGATTGCGAATCTGTGGGAACAGATTGTCAACCTGTGGGAACAGATTGCAAGCTGTTGGAACAGATTGCACTCTGTTGGAACAGATTGCAAACTGTGGGAACAATGGAAACTGTGGGAACATAAATTAACCAAAACAATATATTTTAACCTATTTCCCCCTATGGGGATTCGTACATTCCATGGATTTCGAGGGCATTCTTGGACAGATCAAAATGATTGTGTAGGCAAGGCAGCTCATGACTAGCTTTGGTCTAAAGCAGCATGCTACTACTTACCTTTAGTCTAGGCTTAGTGAAACTTCTAAGTTAAAGCCTGTATATTCTATTCATTCAATTGGAAACCTATTTGCATAGTAACCATAGTAACCATAGTAACCATAGTAATACCCCCTACAACATATCTTTGGACACATACGCAGGATTTATTTTGGGTGGTGCGACCTCGAAGTGTACCTTTTTGTAAAAGTGGACCTAACCCGGACCTACCCCCTAAAATGGTCCTTTTTTTTTCCTTTTTGAACATCTTCACTAAAATGTTGACTCTCTTGTCAAAATGTCTTTAAACGGTTGGACCTTATTAATGAAAACAATGAGAAACAGTGGATTTTTTGTTGAATTTGGGGGGTCCGCACACCCCCTGCGTATGGCGAATCCATTATTCATTGTTTTCCCCAGTCACCCGTGGTCACTCAACACCACACCCATGGTGTGGCCATTTGTGACACCCATGACCCTGATAAATCCTACGTAATTGCATAAAAGGTGCCTAAAGTGCTAAATTCTTCAGTGTCATTTGTGTCATTGGGTCACAAACCATCCCCACACCCACCATCCAGTGCTAATTATGTTTAGAAACTAGGCTGATGCTACTAACTAGTAGGTTTAACCTAGCATCAGTGCATAACTAGGCTAATATTTAGGGATTAGCTGGTAAAGGTTTATATTATATCACTGCCGATCCGATGCACCAGAAACTAGGCTATATCCAGGGCTATGTACTACACTAGCCTTGGTATTCATGATGCTACTAGTTTCTTATAATTTGCATTTAGCTTGCAATGATCAGTGCCGTCAACAAAATCAGGAGGTATTTCTTGTGTGCCTGCTTAATGTGTGTTCGGCATTACTTTCAGTCAAAGCTCAGGATTGAACACTTCAGGCAATGGATATCTCATTGACGTCCGCTGACTTATGTAGATAATGCATTATAGCTGGTATGGTATAGTAGCATTGGTGAATACTAGCCTAACAAGCACCCGAACACACACTAGTTTTAATACACTAGCCTAGCTAGCTGGTAAAAACCCTATCATAAGGTTTCGCAACTAGTCAAATAGTCATGAGTTCATTAAGGAAAAAATCGCTAGTCCATAGGGCCTAAATTACAATGGTTTCGTCTAGTCCTAAATTAGAAAAGGGTTCGCTAGTCGAATTTAATTTAACCCTAAACCTAACCCCTTAGACTAGGGATTTTTTATATACTAGCACCCGTTTTTATATGACTAGCACACCCTTTCCAGATTATACTAACATTATAGGGACTGGCAAACCTTGACTTTGAAAGGACCCCTGAGGCTGAAGCATCAGTCTATGCTAGTAGCTTCTGCTGTTACCTGATACCAAATGTGCCTTTGCATTCACAAACAGCACAACCACATTTTAAAGCCATAAATCCTGGCATACAACACACAGGCTTCGAATACCCAGGTGCACAGGTGCATGTCCGTTTATCTCTGTTTCAAGGAAGTTTAAATCCTGCATGCAAATGTGCAATGTTTCATGAAATTAAAAATTTGTGCTTCTAGAATATTCACTTTTAGCTTTTTTTCATAGAATTAATTTGATGTTGAAATAATCACATTTGAGGTTAAATGTCAAAAGCCTAAACGTACCCAAGTCTTAAATGCATGTATTAGCATGTTTACAATCATCCTGTGCATGTACTTTTCACACTGTGCAATGTTCATGTAATTTTTAAGATGTACACTTAAATTGTAATTCAAAAGCCTGACAACACACCATTCACTTTTTACATGTTTTTTAAATAATAATCCGCCCCGATACTCTATTAAGGTGGATAATGCCAATTGTACATACTAATCATGAAAACGATGTGGGGAAAATGCAGTTTTTCTCCAAATACAGCAACCACAAGCTAGTAGCATCAGCCCAGCTAGTACATCAGCCATCGATGTTAAATGTGCATTTCATGATTCCACACTTCCTGTTCTATTCATGTTTTATTAGACATCTTTGAGAAAATCTTATTTTAGTTGATTGGTGATCTTGCAGTTTTGTATAACAATTCCTTGTTTCTGTGGTCCCATTGGCCACTGTGCGTAATTGCTGTTCTGTACAGACAGAAAATACAAATTGCCAATTTCTTATAAAATACACTCTTTGGCCTAGTAGGGCTCCTACACATGGATTACTAAACTAACAGTTCAGATGATATAAAAATTTAACACTTTGGTTTACATTAAGTGTGGGGGGAACAAGATTGTGTCTATGACACTGGGCCCCTTTACTTTTCACAAATAGTTTTTTGGTAATATGCACTCTTACTATTTTACACATTGGAATTGCTACTTGTTCATGCTAATCATGAATATTTGAAATGATACTACATCAACGCTTTTCATATTCAGTTCTGCATCATTAATCACAATCAACATCACAGACTCAACATAAGATAAAACAAAACGACAGAAAATTGCCAAATGGAAAGCCGACATGGACGAATAGCCAACGGAGGAAGGGCACTTCCAAGCTTAAATCTCAGAGATGGGGAAAAAAAAAAGCACAGATAAAAGGTAAACTGGAGCAAGACCCGGCTAGCAGACTCATAGCCAGGAAAGCGCCGTCGGCTTATACAAACTAACCAGGGGAGCAAGGACCGACGACCCGCAACAGCCGTCGACCCCCACTGGACTAACTTCCCCGCGGGGAAAGGGGTGATTGGGAAGCCCCCAAATCCTCTATCCAATGCTGTGGCGCGCCTGCGAAAGGAAACCTGTGACCCCCAGCCTTTGTTGGTTTGTCCAACCCCCTCCCGCCCCACCTTTCCCTCCCCTCCCCACCCACTTCCAACCCCCCCGTCGCGCTCCAAACAAACTACGCTCCAACGCTTGGCTCAGGCCAAACCCGTACCCCAACCGACCCACCCGGGACGAAGCCCCACGTACACATCCAAGACAATCATAAAAAACAGAACGAACTTTACAAGACCCGACCCCGAACCCCATTACCACCGAAGCGCATTACGAGAGGGCAATACGCACTCGGGACGTCTTAAAACAACGGGAAAGCGGTGCGGGTGGGGCGGCCCGCGTGGCAAGCACAAAAGGTGCCAACCCAGAAACCTCCTTTTGGCCCCTTTTTACCCACCCCCTCCTCGCACCCCCCGACCCCGCCCCACCAACCCCACCGCCCCTCCCCTTCTTTCTCTCCACCCCCCCCCCCCAGACGAATGACCACACCCGCGCCCCCAGTCAAGCCCCCCCCCTCGCAACAACCACAGCAAATAGACCGACCACCGAACACCAAGGGGTGCCCCCAGCCGACATTTCCCCCCCCGCATCTAGCCTAGTAGTCATACCCTTCTTTCTTTCTCCTTCTCTTCCCGGCCCCATTCCCTCCACCCCTCTCCGCCCTAAGGACCACCCCCCGCCCTCCCACGCCCCCACTCCCTTTTTTTGTTGCAACAGCAAGCTGCTACATAATAATTTTTGCTTAAAAAGCTGCTCAATCCCTCACCTCCCCCCCCCGCCCCCCCCACCCTCTTTCCCACTCTTTCACACCCCCACCCCCCACCCTGCCTTTTTTTCCCCCAGCCCCACCGCCCCCCCCCTTCAACCAACCCAGCCCTGTCCCGCTCCGCGCGAACCCATACACCCCCGCGCCCCACCCCCCTCCCAGCGCCCCCATGGGCCTCCCCGCTCCCCCTCCCCCCCCCCCCCCACCACTCTCCTCACCCGGCCCCCCCCACACGCCTTCTCCTCCTCTCCCGGCCCCCCTCCCCTTTTCCCTAACCCCCAAACCCCCCCCCCATCTTTCCCCCTCACTCCGCGTGGACACGCCGATCCCAGCGCCTCCTCCGACACCCCACTTTCCACTCACCCGTAGTGTTAGTGTCAGTGTCAGCTTCGGCCCGCTCAATTAGGCCACCTCACCCCGTTACCGCTCGGCCACTCAAGCCTGTCTGTGAGGCGGACTGCCGACTTAGGGCCCGGTGCCGACACGCTGAGTGAACCCGCAAACCGAGAGTGCCTCCTACGAATCAGACTGGCGAGCTCTCTCCCTCACAAAGACGGGGAAAGCACAGACGAGCCGCGAACTCAGACCTCGCAGACGAACACCAGACCGGAAGGGAATCATCCACCCTGGGGCAAAAGTACCGGTTGGCTGCCTCCAAACATAATGAAACAACAGTACAGGGGTCTGCCTACGCCGGGATAACTAAACTCCGGAGCACAACCCCGAAAAATAGAATGACACGAGCAATATAGCCGGGCCCCCCCAAGAGATAAACGCGTGGGACGCATACCGAAAAGACTAACAAGAGAGGCGCTCCCTTTCTACCGCGCGAGAACCAAGGGTGGTAGGGGTCAGACCGCTGGACACCCTCTACGCACTAAACTCCTCGGGACTGTCACTAGTGAAGTGACGGAGGGGCGCGCAGATGGTTAAACTTTCTGAAAGGAAGAAATGACGAGGAGTGAAGGTAAAGGAAGGGCGCGGGCCATCCCAGACGCCCTGGAGCCGCAAGCCTGAGGAGAAGGTCGTGAGCTCAACGCAAACAGCCACGAGAGCCCATACTTGATGGAGTTCCACAACCAAGCGACCGGCCGCTCCCGGCCGGCGGTTTGGTATCACCTGCGGCGCGAGCGCTAGAGTTGGGAACACCTTTCAACTTCCATCCGTAAATACGGGAAAAATTAGACAGAACCCACCGACAAAAATCGGCCATTATAACCCAACTAGAAACCCATAAACCATCCGGGGGCAGAACAGTGCGGTTAAACGAACGCGAGACCCTCCCTTATCTCCCCTCCCCCCAAACAACCTCCCGCGAAGCCCTCCCCCCTGTATATATCCCCCGCGCTTCCCCCCTTTTCACCCGACATCCACGTCAAGGTGCTACCAGAACCCCGCAATACAGAAACCGCACGGACCGCCGGCGCCCGACACCTCTCGACGAGAACATAACGCCTAATAAAGATTATATTAATTGTTGCCCACTTTACCTGCACGTGCCATCTGGTTGCGGAGGAGGTGCAAGCCCGGGGGTCTAAAATGGAGAACAGAGTGACATTGAAATAATGATCACATTGGCCCCAAAAAAAAAATGAAAAGAACAAAACAGGCATGGCATTTCCCCCGGACCAACACGGGGGCTCTTCCCCTGGACCCCTCAGGGCCGTAGAGCTCCAGCTCCTGAACCTCATGTTGTTTTTGGGTTCGGTTTGTTATACCCTCAGGTTTCAGGCGTTACATCCAAAATAACTACTTTTGGCGGTACCGAGTGTTTGTGTGTGGAACAAAATTAATAAGCACTGAAGGATGTGCCACCAAGTTTGTCTGTGATTGTCTATCACTTGTGTCCCATACTGCACATACAAAGTCCCACATCAAATTGAGAGAAAAGGATAACATAATTGACAGGTTGCAGAGAATTGTGAGAATTCAAGCCATGGCTGAATCTACACTGAGTTCTTTCAATTTTCCTTTGCAGAAATAAACGTTAATAAACTATTCATTGGTAAAAAGATGTGAACCTATTCGTGTGGTTGATCCTTTTCTTTTTCCTATATCAACTCAACAACCAACGACATTTCAAAAAGCAAAGCAGAAAAATTTAACTCACTAATTAGCTAGGCTGATGTAAATTGCATCTGATTTTGTGTGCGTAATAAATAATTCCATTACATGAACAGTACACAAAACGATGGGTTTTCTATACTTTCATATTTTAATATTGGAAAACACCAAACTGAAAAGAAAATGCTAAACAGCAGAGCTCCTATTACAGACAATTACAACTAACAAAACATGTTACTGGCAGAATAGTGCAGCTATTTGTTAATTTCAGTTGGGTTGATGTGTCTGAACCACAGCACAGAATCAAGTAAAAGGTATTTCCTTAGCACAAAATACTATTTTTCCTAAAAATCATTAAATCCTAGAGTTGCACAAAACCACAAACTTTGGCCTTAAAAAATTATACTCTGATTTAAATCACTTTGGGCTTTTTAGCTTTATGTGCCCCTAGTTCGTGTGGCATGCCCCAATCCCCCCAAAAAGTCATTTAAAATGCAGTTCACAGAAATGACAAAAACACCCCTACAAAACTTCACTAAAGGAGGCATACCTTGTGCAAGATTGAACCCTACCATCTGTCAAACTATCCTGGAGAAGAGCAATATTTGCACATTAGGCCCACTAGTAAAGTGCCTTCATTTTGTGTTTCATGCAACACATAACCGGAGAGGTGCCAACTGAAAAGAAGTTTTGAATCCAGAGGTGACTTTAGTCATTTTCAACAAGGCCCCCACACTAGAAATTTCTTGAGGGGGAGACTCTGCAAACTTGAAAGCAGCATGGTTTACAGCATACTATCCAAGCAAAGTGTGCATGGCTTTTCCCTTGTAAAGTGACCAGCAACAAATTTCATTCAGCAAATTAAAAATTCCTCAAGAATAACCGACGCTTTTTAGAGGCGCAATTTTCAAATTTTTGCACAGTTGTGACCTGGGGGTCTTAATTGTTATTAAGCTTAATGTGAATGTTAATGCGCAAAATTGTGTATTTATCACAAAGGAGGGTTTTGCTATCAGAATCGTAGGATCCCTGATTCATAACATTAAAGGCAGCTTGCTGGAAACCCGAATTTTCTTCCCTTCCAGCGCACCACTGAAAGGTGTCTTACGTGACTTGTGCGAACTAACAAGAAAAAATCAATCGATTTATGGTTAAATTTAAACTTTATGATTATCATCCCTTTTTCAGTTTTTGACTAGCGAACCCTTGTCCATTACAGCGAACCCCTTTTTAATTTATGACTAGCGACCCCCATTTTTTGACATTTTATGACTAGGACTTTTTTTAATGATTAATGAAACGGTGATAGCAAACACTATTATGACTAGGCAATTTTGTACTCAGCCTAGGGCGGGACATTAACCCCAATGCATGTTAGGCTAGTATGCACTGAGGCTTCCATGTAATTTATTGATCTTCCTCGATTCAGCAACGTAAGTGTGATATCCAGTGGCCGAAGCTTTAAATTATAGCTTGACTAAAGGGATCCCGTATAACAAGAATGGCCTGTTTTGTTTACGGCCTGATCATGGAAGCTAAATGCACTATCGTAACATCCTGCATCAGCCTAGGCTAGTACATTAGCCCTGGTGTGAGCCTAGTATGCCCTGTTACTATAACCTATTTTACTATAGTACCGCCTCGGCGCTCAGTGTGAACGGGGCGAAAACGCAAACGCAATAGTTGAATTGGCAGCCTCAACGGAAACACATGTCTGTTGAGGCTGAAATTTGGCAACCTCACAAAAATACACTGCAGTTTATATCTGTTTGAGGGCTGCTGATTTCACTAGCGCTTTCGCGTTTATTTACACTAAGCCACCTAGACTATAGTACATCAGCCCTAAATTTTACTTAGTAGACACTGATACTACTACACTACTGCTATTGCATCAGCCTAGACTTCTGTTCAATCATTAGCCCTGCTGGTGTGTGTTGGCCGTTTAGTGACCCCGTTTGACTGGCAACCTCAATGATTTTGAGGTTTAACACGGCAGATTCACTTTTTACGCACCTGATCACTGTGGGGCAATCCTAGTTCGAGGTTTACTCTAACTGGGCACTCCATTATGGGCTTCGGCCCCGCCTATTACTTGTCAATCTAGGCAATCCCGCCACGCCAGACAGTGATAAAACGGGTCCCCTTTACCATCTTTACTGCAAATATACTTCAAAGATTGGACCCTGGCTATGGATTGGACTAGTCCTGTTAGTAAACTAGGTATTGGCTGTATCACTATGCGTACTATAGCCTAGGACATAAAGTTGAGGCTACGTTATGGGGCCTGCATTAAGACATGCAGCCAACCCGGGTAACCAAAACTGGGCTTTTTGATGATTTCCCCTTTTTTGATATGTACAAGAATGCCCCTCGAAGTCAGTTATCAATTCCATCTCAGCATTATATAGCGGGAATTGGCCGGATGACAGCATTTCTATCAACAACGTATAGCGCTGCCGTGTGCACTTTACAATGCCTCGCAGAATCGGCCATCATCAAATTTTGATCCGACCGTCTCTTTAAAAAATGCAGGCTACTGTTGCACGATGTTTACTTTAAAGCAACATCAGTAGGCATTGTATCTATAATTTTGAAGCCCAAATGTCCAAAAATGGCTTTGATATTGTGCGATTTTTCTGTTCAAAATTGAAGACTAAAATTTTTGACCTTTTTTGACACATTTTTCAACTGTAAATACATGGTATAAAAAGATTTCTTCTCTTTTTATTTCACCCAACTTCGCCGTTTAACTAAATTTGCACACCGCAGAACATGTATTTTTTCTAATTTTCACCCTAGTTCTTTTCGATCGTGCTTCAAACATAATAATTTGCATATTTCCGGCTTAGCCAGTAGAACTTTTTAGCTTTGTTTACGTTTTCAAACATCCACTTCCGGGCTCTCAAAATTCCCGGTTCGCGAATGCGCTATGCGTTTGCTCTAGCTTAAGCGGTGCGTGCGTGGTGTGATTAAGAGTTTTTGTGTGTGTGTGCTCGCGTACACCCGCGCGAATCGCGCGCGTGTGTGTGTGCACACACGCTAAAATTTCATTTTTTAAACGTCAAATGCGATTTTTATTTCATCCTTAGCTATTTGAACAAGATGATTTTCTTTTGATATCCGTATACCACCCAAGAGAAGTTTTCCATCTATAAACACACCAAGATTTTGTCTTTATTACTCTTTTTAATCATATTTTTATCTATTATAATCATAACGGTTTTCTGTGGGTGTTCCCATATCCATATATTTGTTGTTTAGCAATTAGTGAAAGCTTGTTTTACATTTTTTGTAATTTAACTTTTACTTGTTCAACAAGAAATGTTTTATATACAATCTTGCGTACATCTGCAAACAATTAATAGGTAAGTCTTCTCCTTTTGGATTTTGGAAGTAAGTCCTTTGGATGTGTAGTATACAACACTTATTATGGGACAAAGATGTCGTTACCTGTCAGAATCATGCCGTTGGATTTGATTGCAACAATGGTGCATTATGTAACATGTGCGTCTGTCTGAGATGGGATGGGAGCTAGATTTTGATCCTATACAGATAGAAGACAGCACTCTTATAATCAGACTGTCTAAAAACCAAACAAACTATACATGTCCAATCAAATATCGATTTTTTTTTGCCAAAACCTTAAGTTCATCTCAACTAAAGTTAACTGACTCTTTTTAGTAATGCTTCAGCCTTTCAATGAGATTTTTTTAGTGGGTTTAATTTGGGGGGGCTGGTTCGGGAGTTATCTGAGACAATTGAAAAACACGTTGGTCGAGTTTCGGCTATCCGAGATCAACAGAGAGGTTAGCCATTGAAAAATCAACGTCAAGACATTTTTTTATTGAAAATAAAATTAAAAAGGTTATAAAGTGCTGCTCCTTGTAATAACGCATAAATTTTGAGTTTTATCATATCACGATCGCCAATAAAAATAATGTAGCATGTGAAATTCCAATTCCAAAAAACAGCCCTGTTGTCTCGGCTTTACTTCAGGTGTCAGCAGGAAGGAAGAACCATTTAAAAACACACTCGTTGAAAAGTAAACTGAGGCCTTTGAACACCAACCATACTTTCCTTTATTATTGTTTTTTGTTCAACACGGGTTTCTTCATTTTGGTTCTCTCTGGCATCTTGAGGTAGTGGGAATGGGAAGGAAAAAATAGCTCTCCCTTTGAGAGCATTGTCCACACCATTGTCTTCATAAAACAGAAGTGTGGCTGTTCCCTTAGTTCCAGCAAGTAATATTACATGAATTTATGGATTATTGTCCTCTTGAGAGTGAGTCCCTCCCACCCCCCCCAAACAAACACACAGCATTAATTTCTGGGCTTTCACTGTTTGAAAATTAAAATATGAGTAGTTAATTGCATGATAATCTGACCTGTACAATATTCTTTTGTTCGAAAACATTTAATCCCACAAGATGTTACACACCTTGTTACCCTTTAGTTTCTTGAACCTTCAAGTGCAAGTGAAACTGGCCCAGTGGTATTTATCCTTGTGTTCAACTGAACCAATATCTCGGGTTGGGGTGCCATTTTCAAATTGGAGGAAATAAAAACGAGGATTTAGCTTAGGATCATGCTCAATAAAATAAAAAAAAAAAAAACACAGAAATGGCATAGATTTTATATCTTTTTTTAAATTTTTAGTTTGATTAGTATAGTTTTTGGACAGTCTGTAATTTAACAAAAAGAGTACAATACTCCTAATACAGCGTGTCCCCAATAAATGCAATCCTCTTAATTGGGGCTATAATTTCAAATTCTTTTAAAATTTTTGGAATTTTGCGATATATTTGTAAAGGTATATCCTTTTATCCACATTTACTGTTCGAATTCATTGATTTGCTTCATTGTTTTTAGAAACAAAGACGATACATAAGTAAGCCACATTTTAAGCCGTTCAAGTTGGAGTGATGAAGACACATTCAAGGCATCATTGCTAATACGTACGTCGGATGGTTTTTATTTCTCTAGTTCTCCTGTCGTTCTTTATCCTTACCTCTTGAGTTTAGTTCAATTAACCCAGTATAACATTGTCAACTAAATATTAACATTTGAGACATGCTTTCACAAATAAGGGAAATGTTATCTGTTCCAAAGCAATTCGCCTTTGTGTTTGATGTAACTCAAGTTTGATGTTCAGTGGTACATAGACGGTACTGGTTGTCTGTTTGTTGTTGTTTTTCTATCAAATGGTCAATATCAGAAGTAAGAAGTCATCAACATCCATTCATACTATTTCCATTCATTTGGTACTTAATCCTTCCGCTGTAAAGTTGCAGTATTCACACGGATTTGTCAGACATGAAGATAAAACCTTAAGTTGGCCAAGTCGATAAATTACTATTAGGAAATATGAGTAGGGAAATACTGGATTTCTAACGATTAAAGACGTGGATTAAACAATAACGACAAATAATTAGCAATGATTTTTAAAATAAAAGCAGGTTAGTACCAGGAAAATTTTGTAGTAGAAAGACATTCTATTCAATGTCAAGGTGAACTTGCTGCAAAACGATCTAAGGGGAACTTGGAATGAGGTAATTTGAGGCATTACATAATAGCCTTTTGTTTTAAAAAAAGAAAAAACCTAAAAAATTAAAAAAAAAAAAAAAAAAATTTAGAATCTGTTATTAAAATTGAATAATCTTAGTAATTTTTCCTGTTTCAAACAGGGGGGTACTGCAGGGAGAGGATTGGGCTGATAGACTACTTGCTTCAACAGGGAACTAAAGATTACAGATTCCGGATTGATGACACATCCACGTCGGTCAAGGAGGTATCCAGCCAAAGTCTTAAAAGACCTAGATTAGCTGACGATATCGCCCTAGTATTCCAATCCCTAGAGCTCAGCACAGTATAAGAACAGCAGGCTGCAGCTGACGAATTGGGCCTTTCTCAATCAGTGCAAAAGACAAGAGTACATGACTACAACTGCCTTGCAACCCACTTCCACTGCCTTAAAGTTATTGGCGAGTTGCATCAACCATGTCTCCGACTTCAAATATCTTGGTTGTATGATCGCTTCAGTTTCTAAAAGACCTTAAACAGACGAAAAGCCCTTGTCTGGGCAGCATTTTGGAAGTGGAGCGGCATATGGCGAAGTCAAATTATACCATCGAAATGAAAGTACGCTTCTTCAACACAACATGTGGACAGTATTTGTATGGCTGCGAAAACTTGGGTGCTGAAACAATTTGGAGAGTAAGGTTCAACATTCTGTCGAACCATGTGCTACGAATCCTTGCTGAACGTAAAGCGCATTGATCGTGTCCCAATGCCAAAATCATGCTGCTACAGGTACGGAGACTCTGATAAACCGAGTAAGACTGAGACAGATTACTTTTCTTGGTCATATTCTAAGGATGCCAAAGGGAGAGCCTAGTAGGTTATATGCTTTCTACACACCAACACATGGCACGAGGAAGCCAGGCCGACAGAGAACCTCATATCTCTCCTACATCCAAAAGCTCTTGAGGGACACAAACAACATGTTGCAAACCAAAGCTACTCCAACTTGGCCCCAAAACATAAGGCCTGAGGAAACTTGCGATCGCCGGCCTGCGCCGTCGACTGATGATGATTAGTATTTTGAATTATAGTACCAAATACGAGGATTGCATTTATTTGGGAACCTCGTATAGAGTCAATCGTTTAAAAATGATTATACCCAGAAAAGACAGAAAATGAGAATCCCTTGATTATTAGGAGGATCTAACAATACTTGTTTTCAAGAAATGTTTAAAGATACGGAACATGTTTTTCATCACATTTAATATCAACAGATAGATTGTTCCAAAAAGAGGGACCTGCAGTCATACCCTTTAATGCCAATGTTGTTTTGTTTCTTAATAATTATTACTCTACAATATTTGTATTATGGCTATGAATATTATGTCGCCTTCTATGAAAAAACAGTAGGTGGTTGGTTAGAGAAATGTTTATTCCCACAATGAATTTAAAAGTTTAAGGGAATGAAACTAGGTCCAGAGTGCAAATCTCGATTTTGCTTGTTTTTGTGGTGTCTCATAATCATATCATTTGTTTTACTACCATTTATTAAATACAGGTTGTGCTCTAACCACTTGGCACTTGTTTAATTCCGTATTAATTACTTTAACTCACAAGAGATGATTATAACCGATCGTGTATCATCTGCAATTTGGGTTCGTCTTCTTTTGGAATTTTGGAAGTAATTTCAAACTACTTGAGGTGTGGTACAAAATGCTTGCCTGTCAAATCATTCGTTGTGTCCATGGGCAAGGTTTGCATTGCGAGACCATAGTGGTACCATGTGCGTCTGTCCTTTAATGAGAATGGGGATCTAGATTTCGATCCTGTTACAGTACTCGTTGCCATGGATACGGTAGAGGTCGTCTTTATATAACTCTTTAGTTGTGTACGTATGTTCTGTCGTCGTCATCTGGCTCGGCTGTGGTTGGTGTCTGGATCTGGCAAATGAATAATTCGCATAAATCATAATTGGTTGTTTATCACATAGAAACATTCACTCTGTTCTTAAGAAAGACTGTATTATCTTAATTCCTTGAAAAACTCGTAAAGTTCAGGGCCATATGAAGCAAAATGGGTCCCAGCGGGCTTTTTATCTATTTTCTAATTTTTTTGGATTCACCTTATACACTATCCATTTACAAAAAATCGATGGTGCCAATTTTTCTGGGCACGTACACCACTCAACATCCAATACATTGAAAATGACTACGCCGCCGCTCATTACTCTCATTACGAATGGTGACGTCATATTTTGATACAGCTTGGGAGATTTTGGAAATTCTGCAATAGTGGGCGCGGTCAAGCATGTTTGGCATGACACGTACAATGTACACCCAGATTTACTGCATTCGGGCTGTGTGTACACTTAGGTCAGTCACCCGAAATGTACTACACATGCGCGCATGCCATCGGTAGACTAGCGTCCGGTGACCTTGTATGGTAATATATTGCACAATAAGAATCGATAACCTGGTTTTTCGTCTATAAACCTGGTTTTTTTCGTCGATAACCTGTTTTTCGACCGAAAAACCTAGTTTTTCAAATCAAAAAACCAGGTTTTTTCATCTCGATTGTCAGAGATTTTTTGATAAACTGTTTTTTTTCCATCGAAAAACCAGTTTTTCGAATTCAGATTGTCAATAGTTTGTTCGAAAAACCAGGTTTATCGACCGAGAAACCGTTTTTTTTTTTTTCGCATTTTGTGTCATAAGTTTTTGTAAACCAATTTAATCGAGGAAAAACCGGTTTTTTCGCCGAAAAACCTTGTTGGTTTTCCGAATTCGATTGTCATAAGTGTTGTTTTGATAAACCTGGTTTATTGACCGAAAAAACACCTTGTTTTTTCTCTCCGATAAACGGATTTTTCAATTCGATTGTCATAGTTTTATTTATAACCGGGTTTTTCAACGAAAAACCAGGTTTTTCGAATTCGATTGTCATAGGTTTTGTATAAACATTGTTTATCGACCGAAAAAAAACAGGTTTTTCCCGACCGATAAAACTGTTTTTCATTCGATTGTCATAGTGTTTTATATTTGATAAACCTGTTTTTCAAATCGAAACACCAGGTTTTTCGAATTCGATTGTCATAGTTTTTTGAAAAACCTTTTTTTTTTTTTTTTTTAAAAACAGTTTTATCAAAAAACTATTCACACATCGAAATTCCATTAATCCGTTGGGTTCTTGTATATTACGCATCAACTCTGTCATCGTCGGAGTGGGAAAAAGCCAACCTAGGCTACATTATGATCTTCGCATTTTGAACGTCATAATTTTGGAATGGAGCACTGACCCTCTATACATGGATGCGGTCGGCTATCGAAGAAGTGAAAACCTTTTGTTCCTCCATTTTGTAAAGGCCAGAAAGTTGTCGTCGCTGCATTACTTTCAATGGCACTTGTCACGGTCAAATTTGAAATTTACTTCAAAATCAGGGAAAATAAAAGTGTTTTTTTTTTCACACACGATTTTGTTATATCACAACGATCATTAATAACAAATAAAGAGAAATTTCCGAAAAAATACTGAAACAAACTGAGAAATGTGAAATATAATAAATAAACACAGTGAATAAATAGCAGGCATGTTATAACATAAATATTAATGCATATTTGTACAAATAAATATAGAAAATGAAGGAAGGAATTATTTAAAAGAATAAATCAAAAAATTAAAAAACTGAAAAAAATAAAAAAAGTAAAAAAAACCATTTATAAATAAAAAAAGAAAGGGCAGGATTGGAAGGGCTAGCGGGCATGGGGCGTGGAGGGTACAGTAAAGGGGAGAGTTAGGTGAGGAGGTATTGAGGGAGGGGGAATTTGTGAGGGGTAATGGGCGGAGAGGAGAGGGGATGGGGAATTGTTATTGGAGGGTATTGGGCGGGTCAATGAGGATGTGAGCCCAGTTAAAAGGTGCAACAAAGTGTATGTTATGGTATGTATTTCTGGTACTTCTTCCGTAAATATGTCATTGTGTACTTTGTGTAGTTGAATGTTATTACTCTTCAGAGACTTGTCGTTGCTGTGTCAATTTTGTTTTATTGGTGTGTTTTGTTGTGGCATATGATTGGGGGTTCTCTTTTACTTTAACTTCAAGTATCGTTTATGTTATTTGACTTTCTTTATTGTCATTATTCCGCTTTCGAGTGACCTTTATGGTCAACTTTCTTTTTTTCTATTTCTTTTCCCTTTATCTTTCACTTCTCCTTTTTTCCCCTTTCGACGTAGGGAGAAAGTGTGAGGGAAGTGAAATTTTTCCTGTAAAATATTCATACAATAATTATAAACATTTTTTTCACATAACATCATTTCTATTTGTGCAGACATTTGATTGTTTAATTAAACCCGTTTGATCAATAATCATTGATAGAACTTGCCAAATTTGGCCTCCAATATGCTAGAGACAAGAGTAAAGTAATCCCACTTTCAGGATGTCTGTATCGCGCAATTACACGTAATTATGACGGTGGCATAATTTGTCGATGCTACTAGACTGCCACACAATTTTTACAGAAAATATTACGATTTTTCTTTCAAATAACACTATATTTCACAATTGCAATTGACTTCCGCCTTGAATCAAGTTTACGTGACCCCTCTCATGTTCTGCCCTCCACAGAATGGTCGCTGGGGAAAGTTCCGGTTGTTTCAAATCGCCGCCTATTCAATTAACGTGCAAGCCCGCTATCGCATGTACATAGGTCAAGTGAATGGAAGCACCTAAATTCCAAGATATCAATGTATGAATTATAATATTTATTCTTTATTAACGACAAACATGATCGCTTCTTTAAATTGATTTACTTGATATGATATAATAAAACAGACAAAGCTGAATTTAATTTGACAATGTTAGTCTATCTCTCGCGCGCTGCTAGCTCATGTATGTGCCATAAACACCATTTTATACTATGTTAGGAAATTCCGGTTTTCAAGGAGAATCGATTGGCATAGTTTTTGATAAACCTGGTTTTTTCAATCGAAAAACCAGGTTTTTTTTCGAATCGAGTGTCATAGTTTTTCGAAACACCAGTTTTTCGATCGGAAACCTCTGTTTTTTCGACGATAAACTAAACTTGGTTTTTCATTCGATTGTCATAGTATTATTTGAAAAAATTGGTTTTCAATCGAAAAACCAGGTTTTTCGAATTCGATTGTCATAGTTTTGCTAAACCTGGTTTATCGCCGAAAAACCTGGTTTTTTCGCCGGATAAAACTTGGTTTTTCAAATCGATTGTATAGTTTTATTGCTAAACTGGTTTTTCAATCGAAAAACCAGGTTTTTCGAATTCGATTGTCACAGTTTTGAAAAACCCCCAGGTTATTCGACCGAGAAACCTGGTTTTTTCAAAAGACTATGACAATCGAATTCGAAAACCGGTTTTTCGTTTGGAAAAACAGGTTTATCAGTGGGAAAACCCAAGTTTATCGGCGAAAAAACCAGGTTTCTGGTCGATAGAACTGGTTTTTCGTCAATAAAACCTGGTTTTCGATCGAAAAACAAGGTTATCGTTCTATTGTGCAATTACTTGCCAAGACTTGGCCCTAGAATCTTCTATACAGGATTCAAGGAGAGGTTTGTTTGTGCGAGCATAGCTTAGCACCAAGAAATTGGAAACAGAAGGAACAACAGATATTGTCTAGCTGAGCATTTTTGTCAGGAATGCCAAAAAATTATTTAAATTCCATGCTATTAATACGATATAAATCACCAATCATTTTAAATAACTTACATCCCACCCAATTAATAGTGTGCACTTCAATAAACATAAGCGAGGCCGTAAATATATATATTATAATTTAGTAGAATATTGATGGTATAGAGTTTGATCTCGAAATCCACATTAGGAAATTATAAGTTAAATATCTCGATAAGATACAGTTCTTGACTAGGCACAAAACCAAGTGCAATTGTGGGTTGTAAGCAGGAATTGGCGCTGCCGATTTTCAAGTAATGTTGCCAAGTTGAATCGTTGTTACACGATTGTAAAAGTGTTACACAAACCTGTTTTTTCAAAAAACTATGACAATCGAATTCGAAAACCTGGTTTTTCGTTTGGAAAAAACCAGGTTTATCAGTGAAAAAAACAAAGTTATCCGGCGAAACCAGGTTTCTCGGTCGATAAACCTGGGTTTTTTTCGTCCAATAACCCTGGTTTTTCGATCGAAACGAAAAACCAGGTTTATCTGTCTATTGTGCAATATACTTGCCATAGACTTAGGTCCCTAGAAGTTTCTATACAGGCTTCAATAGAGAGGTTTGTTGGTTGCTTGCTGAGCATTAGCATTTATCACAAGAAATTAGGAACAGAACACAGATATTGTCTAGCTGCAGCCTTTTTGTCCTTTCAGGGGGGGGAAAGGAAGGGAGGCCAAATCTATTAAATTCCATGCTATTAATACGATTTAAATCACAATTCTCTTCCTTACATAACTGACATTCCCAACCCCAATTAATAGTGTGGCATTCAATAAACATACATGTAGGCCTAAATATTATATTATAATTATAGAATTATGATGGGTTATAGAGCGTGTGATCCGAAATCCCACAGTAGAAATTCTAAGTTAACTATTCAGATGATTAATGTCTGGCTAGGCACAAAACCAATGTGAAAAGCATGTGTGTTGTAAGCAGAATTGGCGCTGCCGATTTTCAAGTAAAACGTGCAAGTTGAATCGTTGTACACGATTGTTACAAGTTACACATGGGGTATCGTCAGCAGTGTGTTGCAAACACCATTCCTAGGAATAATTACGCGACGTACCGTTACCCGGGCGGGATCACAGAATGAAATGGAATAGTGTGTAATGCTGGCGCTTCCAAACCCGGGGGCATACCGGGTGACAGAGGACTCAAACAAATAGAGGTGGTTTTTGGTGGAGACAGCCAAAGGCGCCCCAAAAATGTGGGTTTTTTTTGGGTGCACAAATTTGTATGCAAATTTCCAAAACCATTGGTTTCTTTTTCTAAAATTTTCACAAATTTCACACAAAAACAGGGGTATTTGGGTGGATTTGTCCAAATTTTACACAAAAAGGGGGTCTTTAGTTGACAGTGATAAAACTTTCCAAAAAATGTGGTATTTAGGTGTCATTTTCAAAAATATGGGTCGTGGGGTATTATTCAGCCTTTAACATACCCGGTCCACATCCAAGATGTGGAGTGCCCCTCCGTATATAGTTAAGTTACCAGCAATATGGTGCCCCTCGTGTCAATCAACTTTCTTGTCCCTATAGTCTTAAAGTGTATGTAACCTGTAAAAAGTAATAGCTCAGCCAAATTTAAATTTATTCGGATGTCGGCAAGGGCAGCCTCCATGACATGAGCTTAAAAGTTTTGTACACGAAATCAATAGGATGTGGGGTTTTTTTTCTGACTAAACACAAAAATGTGATGTTGTCATCTTTGATTTGGTCAGACCCATACCCATGACCCAAAAAGACCATATACTCTAGAGCACAAACAAACCTCTTCGATGGAATGAAACCGTAGAAAAGAGTTCTAGTCACCGACTCTTTGTCAACGACGGCAATTCGAGCATGTGTATTACATTTCCTATAGAATAAACATAAGACTCTCGGCTATCTATTGCGAGCGCTAGATCCAAGCCACGGCTGGACGAGTTAAATGAACCGCGTTGCAGTATACACACCAACCGAATGCAGTAAATCGTGGTGTAACATTGTTAGTTGTCATGCAAACCATGTTGACCGAGCCGCACTGACCCGGTTTGTCACAAACACGTTCCGCGCATATTACTTAGACAGCAATTCAATACTCCCCATTGCATTCCCAGTACGTGGATCCTGGGTTTTCCTCCGGAAATTAGTTTTTAACCGAAATTCCTATCCCCAATGCACCAACGATTACGAAGTAGATATGCATCACAATGCACGCTCGCGGTTAGTGCGCATCCTTTAACAAGCGAACCATTTTGTGGCCGACAAAAAATACAAGGCAATCAAAGAGTACTCGATACTGGTAAATTTTATGTA